>LZPO01117301.1:0-24003 GCA_001675575.1 Neotoma lepida
CCTTCCCAAGTGACTATTTAACCAAATAACCCAGCACTCAGAGAATCTTATTTCAGAATTGTTCCTCTTTGAAACACTCGCTCACACAGCTCTTTTCCTGTAGAATCAACTAACCATGCATGGCTCAGATGAATTGATGTACTCAACCACCTCCATGCTGATGTTTTTGATCTATATGGCCATGTATGTACACAGCAAACATAATTCAATGGGATGAACCAAAGAAGATGGGGTAGTGAGTCTGTTTGAGAGATTTCTCAGTGATCTTTCATCTTATTGCAGAAGAATTTCATTTTGTACTGACAATTACTATCTAGCTGTTCTCTGACATCATGGTTGTATCATTTAATATTAGATGTTAGGAATATTAGGCTGCTAGGAAACACCCTGCAACTGCATCATGTCTGTTTCATTTCCTAAGCTGTTTAAAGCTATCACACCAGATAATAGACTCTTCACCTAGTTTATTTACAAGTCTTTAGCCATTTACTTAACTGAAAATTAAAGCATCTTCCCCAGGCCCAAAGAGAGAGGGTGGGGTGGGGGGATTAAACAGTAAAAAAAAGTCACATTCTTAAGAAGGGAAGGAACCACANCTGCAAAGATAGATGGATGATTTTAAGTTAAGTGAAACACTGAAAGTGTTCATTGATAATTACAGCATCTTCCACTTTTATACATTATACAAGCTTTTGAGAAATCTGTTCCTTGGAGGATAATAGAGAATAACTCTAAGCTAAGTTCAGTGGTATATANGTACAAAAATTTCATAATAAAGACTGTTACTTTGTATACTAACTAGAAAATTAATTGAAATACAATTTAAAAATTTGATTCTCAGATTCCCTTAGCATCCCCACTTCTCATTTACTTAATTAATTTGGCTGACTTCTTAGGTCAGACTTCTCTAGCCGTGTGGGTCTGAGCATCAAGCTTCCATGCCAGTCCATTAAGATTGCCCTAATTCTTTGAATGTTTATTGTTTCTCTTCAAAAGTCCTTCCAAAGGCACCCTGCCTCTTCTTAATTGCCGAGTCCAATGTTTTCAGTCCTCTTTTCTCATCTTTTCCACATCAGTAGACACTGTGGAAAATTCTGTTTTCATGAAAGACTTCCCTATTGTGATTTTTACAGTATCCCTGTGCTCTCAACCAAGTCAGCCTCAGACTTACCTGCTCCTCTTAAGTCCATGGGCTCTGTTAAAATTTCCAACTGTTTAAAGACAAAGAACANCTCANCATTGAGTTATGCATATCTTTCTTTGTGCTCACACTGGATATCTTAACCANGCTGATAGAAGATTCNAGTGTGATTTCACAAGAGTGGTCTGCCTTTGTATCACTTANAGTTTACAGTTGATTGGATGGTCATTAAGTTCTTACTGGAATGCTTGCTATGTGAGCACAGTATCTGTGGCCAATTCTTCTTCAGCATCTAAAACAGTGGTTAAAATGCAAACAGCATTCAATAAACACTTACTGAATGGATAAATAAATGAATTAACAAATGAAGAGTTTCTATACTTCTAATTTGTTACTTATCCTATATCTTGGTTGCAGGTCTTCAGCTGCCCATTAAATGCCTGAATGTTAAGGTTCCCTGTCAGTTGTAACTCAACATTCCAAAACTAATCTTTTATCCCTCCAAACTGGTGTATTTCTTGTGCCAAGTTTGCCAGCAATCTCATTAATTTCCCAGCTATGGAGATTCTAAATCATGAAGTCACTCGGCCACTTTTAACTCTTTTTGGTGTCTGACATGCATTTAATGACTTATATGTATTAACTCAGCATGTTACTAAACAGACACACATACACGGGGGGGAGACAGACAGACAGAGACAGAGACAGAGACAGATAGAGAAAGAGACAGAGAGAGAGACAGATAGACAGAGACAGAGAGAGAGGAGATTTTGGTAAAGTAACTATTCTGGCACTCCCTCCCCAACACTACTAATTTTAATCTCAACATATGGATACATACCTTTGATAAGCACTAACACAAGCACACACATGCATGCATGTGCACACACACTTACACACATGAGATAGACAAGGGAAATGTCAAAATGTTAGGAACTGAGTAGAAATGGCATAGCTAAAACTATGTTACTGTGCTTATGACTGATAATTGTGAGCTTGGGAGATGGTGCTGTGTGGGAAAGTAGAAACAGAGAACCAAGCTTGGGGTCAACCCTAAGTTTGGGGCACAAAGGTTGAGAATTCTAAGGTGATCATGGTGGGATGGATCCAAATACATTTGAGGAATAGGCTACTTAGATCCCAAAGATACTGTGATAGCAGAGAGCTGTCATTTGTTTCTCCTATAAACCTCACGGTAGATTTACAGACCTGTAGCCATCCTCCATCATTTCTGCTCCTATGTACAAGGGTGCCCAAGGCTTTCTAAGGGTTGGTTAAAGGTGGATGAATGACAGAGATATAGGATAGAAAAAAAATCAGTGGCCTAAATAAGTTTAAGCTTGAGACTTGTTTCTCCCTGTGTTCTCTGATTTAATCAGTTCTCCATTTGAACAACAGGAACCAATGGGATGAGTTATAGGGTGTCCCCCAGTAGTGCATGGTATTGTGCTTCAGAGAGTTCTGTGTCTCAGGTTTGTGGCTAAGTCATATTTCACTGAATGAAATTTCTTTGATTATTCATGGTCAGTCGTGTGGACATAATTTTCATTTGTGTGACAACTGTGGGAGGTTCACATTCCGGGAACCAGGAATGGGGGTGGTGAGGAAGGGGTAGGAGTGGGAATCTGGGAACCGAACATGATTTGGTGTTGTACCTTACTGACACTCTCCACCCCAAAGTACTTATTTTATTTTAAATCTCAGTATCTCATTCCATTAGTGTTTTCATTTTTTTTAAAAAAAGTACAGGCTTCTTAACCTGTTCTCCATTTCCACCATGTTCTCTTTGAGAACACAGAGCCAGCAAATTACTTAAAACAGCGAAGTGTCATGATTCAGTAGTCATAACTTTCCTTCCTATTAATAATGACTTCCCCTTGAATCATACGTGCATGTCAATCACATCAGTAGATGAGAAAAATGGTGTTTGGCAATGGCACAAAGCACAGAGATCTTGGAACCTGGTTATTTGATACTTTTTAAAGCCTTAATACTGAGATAAAATTGATAATATATCNAAAAACTAATCAATAAGNATATGCCACTTTCTGTTAAAAATTTAGCATAAATCTTTCTATCTTTACACATTTTGACCTTATGATGGTATAGACAGGTGAATTGTAAATGAGGTGTTTCTAAAACACACATATTTTTAATTAATGCATGATATAATACAACAATAAATACAACCAAGAATAAAATGCTAATTTGTATTTTATATTTAGGTACAATCAAGTTGGGTTTAAGCACATACTTGATGCTTCCCACATTGATTCAGCGTTTATATGTCAGATGCAAAAGGATCCAATGAGTAATAATTTACATATATATACATTTTAAACAGCAAAAATACATGGAATCATATATGGGTTTGCATTCAAAAGTGGAATTCCAGAAAGCAGTTCGATTGTGATAGGTGAAATCTCAGGAAACTGATATGCAGTTTGAGAATGATATAAATTATAGTTCCAATCAAAACAAGAATGTTTGAGTCTCAACGAGTACATTGCATGAGTCCTGTGTACCTCCGTTTGTAACCTTCATGTATTTCAAAATTCATAGGTACTTTAAAAATCTGCTGTGGCTTGAAAACATTTTATCTCTGGTTGTTAGTGGAGTGTCTGGAATGGCAATTGACCTGGCAGGGGCAGTGAGTGAGTCAGGTTCTGGCCAAGGAAGCATTACTTGAGCGTGCTTGAGTTTCCCATTTCTGTTGATGCCCTGGCTTGGTAGATAGGAACCTGGCTGATGAGTAACCCTCTTTGAGGGGAGAGGGCCATGTCTCANTGTGTAGCCCAGGCTGACCTCAACATTGAGATGCTCAATCTTAGCCTCTAAGTGCTGAGATTACAGATCTGTACCGTGGCCACTAGACGGTAGAACTTACACTAAGNTATGGAAGTGTGATTCCTGGTGAAGATTGTGCAACTTTAAACAAATAACTTTGTAATGTGAATCTTACACGGTCTTATTAATAAAAAAATCTCAGTGCCAGCTATTGGGGTGAGTTCTGAAAGATCAGAGAAACAGAACAAGCCATAGCCAACCTCACCTTGCCAACTCCTCAGCTGATCTTGTTTCCTCAGACTGAAGGCTTCTGAGTCCTTACTGGAATGGATCTCAGCTGAACTGCTGCTAAAAAGCCTCAAATCTTAAAAGACCTCTAGTTTCTGGTTCTCATGCCTTATATACCTTTCTGCTTCCTGCCATTACTTCCTAGGATTAAAGGCATGTATCTTTCTCAAGCAAGANATAGATCTCAAGTCCTGGGATTAAAGGTGTATACCACCACGCCTGGCTCTGTTTCCAGTGTGGCCTTGAACTCACAGAGATCTGGATGGATCTCTGCCTCCAGAATGCTAGGATTAGAGGCATGTGCAACACTGCCTAACCTCTATATTTAATATAGTGGCTGTTCTGTTCTCTGACCCCCAGATAAGTTTATTGGGGTGCACAATATTTTGGAGGACACAATATATCACTACATAACTTAACCTTCTTTTATCTTGTTCTAATCTGTATATCATTGGAGTTAACAGACAGATATGTGAAGACAAAATAACTTCACGCCTGCCACACAGTAATTCTCAAAACCATGTTAGCTATTATTATCACCGTGTGCCTGCATCCTGTGTCCTTTTCACGCTGACATCGCCTTGGGTTTCATCCTGATTTTGAGACTCTACATCTGGGTTTGCTTTCTTTTGGCGGAATCCATCTTATCTATCTTTTTTTTTTTTTTTTAAAATTCTGACTTGGTTAGTTTACATGGTTGTCTCATTATTCCCTCTGCTGTGCCATTTGGCTAAAGATGGTTGGCTCGAGATTTGGATGAATTCTGCCTCACAGGAGTCAGAGCTGTCTTCTTGCATTTGGACCATTGGCCCTGTTATCTTCCAGTTTGTAGCCACTCCAAGTCCTATACTTATCTTGGACTACTTGTCTTCTGTCTCTTCTCATGTCAGACCCATCTTCAAGTTCAAAAAGTTCTTCCTTTGTTAAAACTCTGGTGCCCATCACTCTCTTTTTGGGCTGATGCCATCAGGCGGTTCCAGGTTTCTTTTACTCCACAGGGCAGTCTCTCTCTGTTCCCTTTGTGCCTCTACAGAAACACTGCCATATTAATCTTTCCAAAATGATGCTTTTCACTTATTTTTGTCCCCTTTACCTTTTAATAATAATAATAAAAATGCTTACTGAAGTATAGCCAGAAGATTTTCATCACTACTCCACTTTCTTCACCAGTTACCATGCTTCAGATTCTACAATATGTAAAGTGATGAATGATTAACCTTAATCATTGTTCTGGGGAGATTTTGTCTGGTGCAGAGATTTAAAAAACCACCCTTCTCTTGATATCATTAGACTCCTTTCTGCATGCAAAGAGGANTTTCTTCTCCCATTGACCCAAATCCTTGCTTTCCTCCACAACTTGTGAAAGTGATTTTGCCTTCTACAAGCCTCCTTGAAAGCAAGACTGATGCTGAATTCAGAGATTTTAGCTGCTAGCTGCATCCACTTCCATTCTCATTTCTCTCTATTCCCCACGATGTCTGGAAGAGGGACCAGGCCTCTCTCCTCTGATGCTACAATACTCTCCAAATCTGTTAACTTTTGCATGAATCTCCTGGGGAAAAGGGAAAGGTACAGTGTAGCTTGGTTTCTAAGTGTCCTTTCTGCTTGATTTCTGTGGACTTTGATTTATTTCAGGTCCTGAACACAGGGGTTAAAGCTCATTATGATTCTCTGACATTCAGCTTAAGTTTCCTGTAGGAGGAAAAACAAATTAAACAGTGATTGGGACCTGGAACATTTATTGAATAATATAGTTTTCATGAGCCTTGCTGGTTGGTAAGGGAGGAATATGGAGGCAACAAGACAGGGTTTGTGATCCCTCTCCTACAGGTAACTCAAGTCATAGGTATTACTAATCTCATGGAAGAAAAAGGTATGAAGACAGCACACACTAGTTTCAATTCCTTGCATTCTGTCTCCAAAACATAAACTAAAACACGTTCATTTAGTTTATAATTCACAGCCATTATTGTCCATCCTCTGGTTTATTTTTTGTTGGTGTTCTTAACTGGTCTCTTCCTGTTTTCCCTATTTCAACCAGAGCTATTTTCATAAAATAAAATCATGTCAGCTGGCTATGAGAGTGGTACAACTTAAAGTCCCAGCACTCAGAAGGCAGAGGCAAGAGATCAATAGTCATTCTTTTAGAACGGTATTTAAATGTCTCACCTAGATTTACCAGATTTTTCAAATATTTGTTCATTCAATAGTTGCTTATATCAATAGAAATCATGATACAGTCTGAGTTCTAAGCACATGGTAGATCCCTATAGTTAAAAATTCCACTTCTAGGAGTCAAAACTATAAATGACTTAACAGAAAATTAAGGCAATTTCAGAAAGAATAACTTGTAACATTTGAAGAAATACAATAAAATTGTTAACATTTAANTCGAATATCCTTGGTGTTCCCAGTCACACTAAGGTTTGTGAGGCCTGGAGTCCCANTGCATTTTAGTTCCCTGTCTTTATGCAGCACCTGACACAGCTGTAGGCAGCACAGTGTTTATTGAGGTTGTATTTATTGCAAGACTTCATATCATTACAAACTGAGAGGAGAGAGTGAAAGAGCAAGCGTTTTACATGAACAGCAGGAGCAACATGCAAGGCTTCTGAACTTCTCATGGCATTGCATATCCACAACATTTCTGTACCACAAAGAAATATGTAATGCTTTAAAAGAGCCACTACACATCACNGTGCAGAAGTTTATTGACGAGGACACATGAGATACATGTGATAATGATTGTTTTGTAAGATGAGGTCAACAACTAGATGGGGTGAAAATCGAGGCATCATAAAGGGGGCACATATAAGGGAAGACCTCCTCATACCAGTGTTTATAATTAGTCTCCAATTAAAAGGCCTGGTACTCCCNTTACTAATTTGTTCTCTTAAGANAAATTTTCATTCAAAATAAAATATTTAAGAAAGAAAATATTTATGTACTTGCAAGAATTTTTAGATAAAGCAATCTATTTAGAAAGAACAGGTTACACATATGCCAAGATTTCAAATTTTGATTGTGCTTTTAAAGATTTTATTTTTATATTTTATTAGTGTATATGTGTCTNTGTGTGTAGGTTTGTTCATGTGGGTAATGTCTGCAGAGGTCAGAAGAGGGAGTCAAATCCCTTAGAGCTGGAGTTATAGGCCATTGTGAGGTGCTCAGTGTGGGTGCTGGGAACTGAATTCCCATCCTCTACTATCTGCTAGAGCAGTATGTGCTCTTAGCCACTGAACTATCTCTACAAGCCCAAATTTTAATTTTTTGTACTTGGTTACAATTAGCTCTGATCAAATGACTTTCTGGTGTCAACTGCAAGCATAACAGAAAAGAATGTGTNAAAAGCATGTGTGTGCTTATATGGGAAAATATAAGCCATTAATAATCAAATAAGAGGAGATTTTTAAAAACTATGCTGAGAAACTGTTCATTCTGCATTAGGATTTTCTATAGAATGGATTCCCCTGGATCTTCCATCTGAGTGAACCCACATAGTGAAGTACTGAAGCCAACTTGAAGCATTTGAAGGATCATATCCCAGCAGGGGTCCTCACAGGAAACAGTACCAAAGACCCCCAGGCTTTATCTATAATTCACTGATACCTCTCACATTCTCATCACTGTGTGCCCCTGCATCCCTTGTGCAGCACATGTAAAAAGCAGCCTTCTCTATCCGCTGATACTGTAGGAAACTGGACATTTCCAAGCCAGTAAGACTCCCTGTGATGTGATATGTGTGTGCTAAAAGTGGATATTTTCTCGCTGTGATGTTCTTAATTTGGTTCACAGACAAATTATTAAGCTCTCTGTGTGTGTCAGTGAACATGGACACAAAAGCAGATTTTTTTTCAGGCTTCTAAAGTACTTTGGTTTGAAAAAAAAACCTGCAAGCATGTAAGTTCTATTATTTGGAGCTATGATTCTGTAGGTTTCAAGGTATGTGCATTTCTTTTTCTCCAGACTCTGGAAGAAGGCTCAGGGATGCACTGTCAGCTGAGATGGGGAGGGTTTCAGTGAAATCAGGCACATTTTAAATGTCTCTCCTCCCACTGGAGCCCTGATGTTAGAGGACACTGACTAGTGACAAACAGTACTTTTTTTTCTTTTCTTTTTTTTAAATGTGAACTAGAGCATTTCTACTAAAAGCTTCAAGGAGCTTCTAGGTAAGATATCTCAGTGAGAGGCTCTCCCTGAAAGAACACAACTTAGTAAATGTGCAGTGGCTCTCTTTGGACCCCTACCTGTCTAGAAATACAAAATCACCATCTGCCTGCTCCCTTCACCTTGTGCCTTGTGCACACTCGAGCTGCCCCCCTATGAGGTTTGTGGGAGTGTATTTCATTAGAACCTCTTTGTGGCATGGTGAACCTGATTGTAANGAATAGGCTGAACTCTGAAAGCACTGGGCACTGACCTCCCATCTGCTGATATCCTAAATCAGGCCATTAGAGGATTCCACAAGAAAGAGCATGCTGTTTATAGGTTAATTTATCTCTCATTTGGTTCAACTAGATGTGTGCTTATAAAGGCCCTCTAATCGAATCTTACGGCTACTACAAAGAGCTTCTCATTTTAAAGAAGCCTTTAGAAATACAGTCAGGTGTCAGTTATCTAGAATGATACACACTGTCCAGCACACAGTATGGCACAGAAGTGCTCCCTCTCCTCCTTTGAATAATTATTTTCAAACTTCTCTATCCATCCAATATTCAACCTGAACTGCTGCAGTGGGTGATCTTGGTGATTCCTTTGTTTATCGTGGCTGATGATCCACCCACCACAGTGCTGTAAACAAACAAAAGAGATTGATGTCCGTGCTCCCTATAAAACATCAAAGAGTAGAGCGTGTTAGTTACTCTTCTCATTGCTGTNACCAAATACCTGATAAGAAGCAACTTATGGAAGAAAAAGTTTTATTTTGGCACACAGTATTAGGAGACATAGTTTATCATAGTGGCAGGTAGAGCACGGTNTGGTGGTTTGAAAGAAATTGCCCCCATAAANAGTGGCACTATTAGGAGGTGTGGCCTTGTTGGAGTAGGCATGGCTTTGTTGGAGGAAGTATGTCATTGTGGGGCCAAGGTTTTGAGGTCTCCTATGCTCAAGGTACACTAGGTNTGACACACAGTTGCTTCTGCTGCCTATGGATCAAGATGTAGAACTCTCAGCTCCTTCTCTAGTACCATGTTTGCTTGCTGAAACAGTAAGGCAGCCCCANTAAATGTTTTCCTTTTTAAGAGTTCCTGAGGTCATGATTTCTCTTCATAGCAATAGAAACCATAACTAAGACACATGATGACAGGANTATCCTTCTGGGCTGCCTCTCTTTCTCACATCTTGGCAGAATGAAAGCAAAGTGAGGAAAGGAACAGGGAAGCAGGCTATAAATCCCATGGCCTGCCCCCACAATGATCCACTTCCTTAGGTAGAACCCACCCCCTAAAGGTTCTGCTAGCTTCCAAGACAGTACTACCAGATGGGGACCAAATGCTCAAATTCGTGAACCACTGGGGGCCATTTTACATCCAAAACAGGATTTGGAGAGTCATCTAGTGTTGTTAGAAAGNTGAAACATTCCTGGCTATGTAAAGCACACATACATCATGGTTGCCTGAGGCCCAACAATAACCACAGTGATGGTATCTTCCCTGAGCACTCACGATGTGCCNTGCACCAAACTGACATTAAATTTAGCAGTTTAGTTTTACAACAAGAGATGGATGTTTGGAACAGTTTTCATTCCTATTTTGAAGTTGGGGAAACAGACTCAACAGAGATTGAAAACTGGACTTGTGTGCTTTTCCTAGAAAGAACCCAGGATGTGAGATAAGAGCCGGGCATGTACTCCCNTGCTGGCTCCTCTACCCCGGACTGGCTTCCACCCTTGGTCTTCCAAGTACATGAAGCTGTCAAGTGTCATTCACAGTGATGCTCACAGTACCTGTTGTTTGGTCTCTTCTCACTNCTCCAATCTGNCTCTTGTCCACATTTGGAATCACCATTTGTTGAAGCTTGGTTAGCCCTTTCCTTTCCTCAGGATCTTCCCACTAAATACCATGGTAGACACTGGTGGAGAAAGTGGCCCCCTTAGATGTGTATAAGAGACAGCAACTGAAGAAATTACCGTTTAGAACCCATTGCTTGGAGAAATCATGCTTATTTTGGTGCTTTTGAAAATTCTCTGTGTGATATTGCTGCCCTTTGCCAGAGCTAATACATGAGTTTTTCATTTCCTTCTTTTCAAAATTCTGCACTTGCATGAAGCCATTGTACAAGTGCTTCCTAAACTCCTACAATGCTTAAGAACCCAAGAATCACCAAGAACGGTGATTCCTCGCCCTGACACTGATCCTGCATGCCCCACNGTAGTAAATTTCTAAATATTGAAGGTTTGTGCCTGCAGTACTTAGTTAATTCATTTATCACCTACCTTTAAGGGATAATTGTAGGTGCATAATTTTAGAAACATCATTATGCCTGTTGATATAATCCAGAGCCGCCACAGTAGTGCAGCCCTGATTATATGTTCAATTAACTACCACATGTTGTCGGCACCTCCCATCCTCCACGTTTCCCTTCTGTTGGATATTTGTAATAATGTAACAAAAATAGTCCTGCCTAGAATTGCCACAGCATCCCATGGCCTAACAAGTTCACAAGCATAGTGAACGCACAGATTTTAATAGTTCTTTATCTTCCTCCCTTTGTTTTCTAGTTTGCACTTTAGGCAACGAGAACATGGCTCTGATTCAGATGGCCTGGTTTACACTCTGGGTTGTATGTGAGTTTAGGTGAATCACTGATTTTCACTAGGATCTATTTGCACACAGTGTGCACATGAAAGTCTGTGCATTGCCTAAATGCATGAGATTACCTTGAAGTTCTACTGGAATAATATATTGAATGAATGATCACCCTATTTCGACAAGTATTTACTTTCACACATTGAAGTATATGTTCACTTCACAGTTGTTCAGTTAGACAGATTTTACTCTATTCTCACGGTAGAAAACAGCTTTCATTTCCACAGTTCTTACTGTATGTAAATTCTCTAAAGGCAGTGACAAAACTCTCAAACTCCTGTTTCATATATGAAGCCTAAACTTAAGGGTAGGCTTTAACTTAAAATGCCTCAACTCAGTTGCCAGTTGTTCAGTTGAGGAACACATGGGGCTGGCCTGAACTCTGTCATGTCTGTAGCCTTCACGTGTTGAGATTGGAGGACTGAGCTGTAGTGGAGGCAAGTTTCACAGCAATGGCTTCCACACAGGGACATTATAAAACAGACTGCCACCCTGCAGAGGACCACAGAATCCTTTGTTCTGGTCATATCCTCCTTTCCCACTGCAGTGATGTCATTTGGTTTAGAGATTGTTTTCATTCTTCTGAGCGAACACTTTAGGGTAAATATGAAACTAGTATTTCTGCATCTTTCATTCCAGGGAGAAAAAAATACAAAGAGAGAGAGAGAGAGAGAGAGAGAGAGAGAGAGAGAGAGAGAGAGAGAGAGAGAGAGAGAGAGAGTTCACAAGGTACCTTAAAGGCAGTAATAAGAGGCAGCCTCTGTGGGTGGACAGGTGAGGAAGAGATGTTGTCTCCCTGAGAAGATAGCTCCACACTAGATCATTTAATTTGGAGCTGGATTCTGGTCTGGTGTCAGTCTTCACTCCCTGTCTTTGACTGGCATTGTACAGTGTGTGGGGGCAACCTAGCAGCATGATGATATGAGAGGGAGGCAGCAGAATTCCCTAACAGGAAAAACAAATCATAATGTCTCTACAGTCACATACTTGGTGCCAGGTGGCCCTCAGGAGGGCCTACTGGTGACACTTAGTTCTTTCTTCTGCACCTAGATTCTCTGTTGTTCTTTTGTGGCATTTCCCTTTGACTCCTAACCTGGAACTTTCATCTTTGTTTTCTCTGTGTGGGAACATTAGTAGGAAAAAGACATGGTGTGAGCCTTGTCCAAGGCAACCATCAATTGCTAGGGAATGGCTCTGTTTATGAGAGGACAAGAACCTCCAGGAACAGAACAATCAGCATCCATCTATTGCATAAATGTTTATTGTGTGCCTACAATAGTATGGGGTCCATAATATAACTGTGAAAAATTGTACAGGCTCTTTTCTCTGCCTGAGTATTTCCCACCATTACTGGCTCAATTCTTCCTCCTTCTCCCTCAGATTTTAGTTGAAATGCCACCTTTCTATCTGCCAACTCCAACTCTATTTATGTTTCTGTCATTTTCTATACCTTGTCCTTTGCATTCTCTACATTTCTTGTTATTATTGTCTTCCCTGCCAGACTATGTGATACAAGAGGCTAGAGGTCATGAGTGCTATGCTCAGCAGTCTGGCTGAGTGTCTAGCAATTACAGATGCCCAATAAAGACTGGTTTAATAAATGAGTGAATGAATGAACGAGTGAATGACTACCAAGCATAGGCCCAATTAATTCACCCTTTCATAAGCCTTTGTGGAAATGCTATTATACATCTGAATGGGAGGTATATCTCCATCCTTGAAATCTAATGAGCTTTGAAATAATCACTAAAGTTTCCTGCCTAGAGTTTTCCCTATAATCTCTGAATAAAAGATCTTTTTAAATAAGAGGTTTTTTTAATCAGAATATCAGAAAATGTCTTTTCATCAGTTTTAACAATAACATGGGCATCTTATTTGACAGAAAGGGAACTTCAGAATTTAGTTCATTGGGGTGATTTATATGATTAATTGTAACCCACTGCTGCAGTATGCAATAGGGATAAATAACAATGTGTTGGGGTATTTTAATTGTGAAACAGCCACTTCTCTGGCCTTTGATTGATCATGGCACTGTAATCATGACTGAAACCTTTCATTAACCTTTTTATATTTAATTTCTTCTTTTGAGTTAACATCATTATAAATCCTATTTTCATGAACAATGCAACATGCACTCTTCGAAGAGCCACCTAAGCTTCCTGCCACTGTGTGGCTGCCAAATAAGAAGGAGAAACTCACATTTTTTCCTGAGTGAATATGAGAAAGAAAGGGTTTCAGAAAGCCTTCTCCCTCTGTCCTNCCTCCTGGGGAGGTCTCATCATGATGTGGAGACACCCAGTGAGTCTAATGTTCTAAAGACCCATAAAACATTATTTGACATGAAAATTTTGCCTTGCCTATGAACTGTTGCTAACGAATTACATATGATGCAAGAAGTAGCATGGCTGAAATATTTTTATTAATACTAATAATATTTTCTTTTTGCTTATACAGCACCTTTCATTGCAGAAAACAGAGTTGCAAAGGAAGCTGTAGAGACATACTCAGGGTGAAATTACTTGCTCATGACTTTGTAGCCTTGCTGCTTTTCCTTCATTTGTACTAGGAATAGGGGGATGGGAGTGCACTGCTATTGTTTATCCTGGGGACTTGAGTAGCCAATGATTCCTATAAATATACATTTTACAGGGGAAAGCATGAAAAATATGCAGAGAATGATAAACAAGCCTTCATTTCTCTATGTTGTAAAATCAAATCCCACTTAAGACAAAGTGGTCATGGGAGCTGGTGGTGTCACACTGTGGTTGACAGCTGCTGGCACAGTACTGGTGTGCTTGGCATTGTCCTAAGTATCTATATTATGTATTTAATCTCTGTGACATCTTTGTGAAATGGATATCATTACATTTGTTTTATGAAGAGGTAAGTGAAGTACAGAGATGTTAAACAGACCTTTCTACTTCCTCAGACCAGGCTAGGTAGTTCTTAATAAGAATTTCTGGGAGTTTTATCATGAAGAGAATGAAACAGCATAGCTAACTGTGGGCACATAC
Source organism: Neotoma lepida (assembly GCA_001675575.1). Lineage (NCBI taxonomy): Eukaryota > Metazoa > Chordata > Mammalia > Rodentia > Cricetidae > Neotoma > Neotoma lepida. Next base: position 14,040 of record LZPO01117301.1, read on the forward strand.
TACTGATAGTTAGCTTTATTTGTTGGCATTTTAGCGAGTTCTCTTATATTATTTCTTTGGTATATGTACTTTCTCTACATCCCCAACTGGATTGCAATCTCCATGAGTAAGAGGATTTGGGTTTTAATTTATAAAGTGTTTATTATATTTTAAATAACTAGGATATATATTTTAACTAGTGCACAGGATACATCTTTGATTGGGTTGCTTTAACATGTAACAGACAGGGAGGCTTAAACAATAGAAACTTGTTTCTCATATTTTTGGAGGCTGAGAGACTCAAGATCCAGGACTGATTGGGTGGAACTCTAGGGATGACCCTCTTCCTGAATGTAATGTTTTCCTGTTGTGCCAAGGGAGAGAGGGAAGAAGGAGAAGTTAGGAAGAATGGGAGGAAGAAAAGAAGGAAGAAGAAAGGGAGGAAGGATGAAGAAAAAAGACAAAAGAAAGAGGGGTAGAAAGAGAGAGAGAGAGAGAGAGAGAGAGAGAGAGAGAGAGAGAGAAAGAGAGATACCCAGGGTACTAAACCTATTCATGAGAGATCTCCATCTTGACCTAATTATGTTTTGCAGGCTATATTTCCAGAGGCTGTCACGCCAGGAATGAGGGTTCCAGCATGTAAATGAGGGGAAAGGGTCAGTACATGGAAAGTTGGTTTCTTATTGAGAAAAATCAGAATTTTAAAATTGGGGTCATCCTGGTAAACCCAGTACATGTAGCCATAATTTACATTTTCTTTCATGGGAAAAACCCAAAGGAGAGGGAGTAATCTGCTGACATATTCAGGTGACTTTTCTAAGGTACATGTATTCTGATAGCAAATTGGGGTTGAGGACTCAGTGTTCCATGTTTAAAATGACAGCATTATTGCAGTTTACAGGGCACTCATGTGTAAACTGATCACCATCCAGAATATAAAATTTATTTATTTTCACTCAAAACTATATCTTTTAAGTTACATCTCTATAAAAATGTTTATTTATTTTTGAGACAGGGCTTCTAGGAAACCAAATAAGCAATCTGGGAGATTTAGGGCCCATGGAATGCAATATCTACCTAGGAGAGCAATTATTCTCAGCCCATTAATTGATGGAAAATATCTCCTGATGGCCCATCATAGAAAGCCCAGCTCCCCAATGAACGGAACTGGTACAAGCTCACTGCTGTTATTTTTGCTTTTTGTATTTTTATCAGATATGTCTTAAAACAAAAGAACCTTAGTTTTCCTCTTACACTTTCTGTAAGTGCTCCCTGGTGCTCCTCCACCCAGTTACTCTGTACTTTACGTGGCTCGATAGACTTGGTAACACATATGAATCTCCCAAGCAGCATGTGGCAAATCGTTCTGAGGCCATCAAGTCTAGGACAGGGACCTTCCAATGGCAAGTCATCTCCATTTACATTCTTTCTGTTCAACTTCAGGGGGTATCTGTCCACATAAGCAGCTAAGTGTGGCAACAGAGGGGTGCAGGGAGGAACATGAGACTCAAACACCTGGCCTGAAAGCTCCTCTCTACAGCCTTGACTTTGGACAGCTAATTAGCTTCTCCAGTTTCTTTTCAGTGTCAGTAATTTAAGACTGAAGAAGATACTAAATATGCAAATGCCTGAGGACTATGCAGTAGTTTATACGAGGGTACTTATTAGATAAAGCACTGTCATATTGTTGTATCCCAGAAGACACATCTCTAAAACAAAGTCAAGGTGGTAAAGGCAGAGTATGGGAGCTACCTCACTGTCCAGTAGAAACATAGTACTAGCCACAGATGTGAGACATGTATGGAATGTAAGATTTTCTGATAAAGAAATACAATAAGTCAACTTGAAAATATATTTTATTTAATTGCATATCCTAAATAGCATTATTATAGTAACCAACATAAAATTATTAAATTACAATTTGTTATCTTTTGTTTATTACCAGCAAAGAAGAAATACATAGGATATGTATTTTTGCATCATTCAGTTTGAAATATCCCCATTTCAAGTGCCAGCTCAGTAGCTTGTCACCACCGTATTGGACAATGGAGGTCTAAGGCATGGATCACATACCACCTTGTGAAATAAGATTTCAGGTTCACCCCTCATGCTATACAAAAGTGTGAGGGGACAAATAAATGAAAATTAGCATCTATTACTTGGATAAAGGAAATGAAATTTGTAGAGCAGAAATCAAGTTCAGGACCACCAACACTGCCATCACCATCCTGAACACCTGTACAGAATTTTTTAACATTTAGGAAGCTAAAATCCCTCATCTCCAGGCTGTTGAGATTGAAGTCCATTGAAATCAATTCTATGGTTCAGCAAAGCAGTAGCTGTTGTAGGCACAGTGTTTGGTTGGGGTGTAGGTGATAGGATTTGGATCCCAGTTCTGTTATCAATTAGATGAGCTGGAGGTTAAAGATTTGTGGTCTTTATATTCTTTGCTTAAATGATAAAAGGTTTAGAACACACATTCCAACTCTAATATTTTTAATTTAATTTTAATGGTATGCAATTGATATGAAGGGAATATATTCATTCTGGTGTCTATTTTGACAACTTTGGGTAAATTTTACACCCTTGTGACTATCCACAAAGTTAAGGTATAGAAGATAACAACATGTTGTCTTCTNTTCCTTCCTGACCATCTTCCACAGATGGACATGTGGCTTAGGATTATTTTTTTTATCTAGCTATCATCTATCTGTCTGTCTGTCTGTCTGTGTCTGTCACAGCACACTTGTAGAGGTAAGAGAACTACTAGTGGGAGAGTCCATCTTTTATCATAGCAGTTCTTAGGCTCGAACTCAGATCCTCAGGCTTGGCAGCAAGTTCCCTAACCTACTGACCCCTATCTAAGGACCTGGTTTTTAAAGTGTGAATGAAGCAATTTTCAGGAATAGCTGGAGTCAGAGTTGAAGTGGAATTGGGTGGGTTTTCTGGGTCCTTCCCAAGAAAGTATGTTGTTAACTTAAAAGAAACTTGTTCTCCATAGAAGCTGTGTCACTGTGTGGCAGAGATGGATGAGAACACTGGCTGCTTTATATCCCTGACAAGACTTGATATTCTTAATCTTTTCAATTTTAGTCATTCTAGTGTGTGTGATTCTATACTGTCATAGTTTTAGCTTGTATGATAAAAATGAGAACAAAACCAGGGTAACTTAATGACATACTTCATTATACATGCTTATGATCTATTTGTCTATTGTATTTTAGGAAATATTTTTTTCCAAATATTTTCCCCTTTTAGGAACTGGGTTTTATTTTGTGAGTAGAGTTAAACAAATGTGTGTGTATGTGTTTAAGTAAGTTCTATGTTTTTCCCCTTAATAAAACCTTTAAGAGTAAAGAAGTTTAATTAGAGGTCATTGTATAATCCTTTGGGATTCATGTTTGTGTCTTAATCTAAGGAGTCTTTGCCTTCCTGAAGATTATGAAAACTGTATCATGCTTTTGTCCAGATATGTTATAACTTCACATTTTTTCATTTAGATATATTATCCATTTTGAGTTAATTTTGTGAGCACTGTGTGCTGGACAACATTCTGTCACTGAGACAATAAGAACTGAAAAAAATCAACGTAAAAAAGAATTTGTGATTTGTGCTCATGCTTCAGTCTATTGGCACACATCTCCATCTTTCTTGGCCTGAGATGACAATGGGATTCCTATCAAAGAGTTAAGAGTATTCAAGAAGGGGCTATGCTATTCACTTCATGCCAGCAGAGGAAGAGAGGGAGAGGGAGAGAGAAAGAGATGCTGGGACAAGACAAACCTTCAAAGGTACACCCCAATGAACCACATCCTCAAAATAGGCACCACCTATTAAAACCAAGTCTATTCTCTAGGCCTCGTCTCTAAACACTGCTACATTGAGAATTAATTCTTCAATTCTTCAATATATCCATCTAGGGGGAGCTTTGAATTCCAATAATAATATAGAGTTAAGGAAGGATTGAGGTTATTTTATTTAAAATGGATATTCAACTGTTTCATTGCTTCATTTTTAAATCTTTCCGTCATTGAAATATCTAAGCAACTCATACATCTATCTATCTATCTATCTATCTATCTATCTATCTATCTATCTATCTATCTAACTAACTATCTCTCTCTCTATCTATTCATCATCATCATCTCTCTGCCATCCTATGAAATGTTTATATTATTATTATAATTAATTGTTATTATATGTCTTTTGTAGAATGTCATACCCAAGTATAGCACCTATCATCTCCATTTTCATCTTCTTCATCAGAATAGCTATGGTTAATTGTAAGAACAACCATTCTCCATATATCAGATTTGGTGATCCTTGATGTTTCCTCAAGAGATGAGAGGTGATCAAGTACATAGGCCAAGGTTAACGGAAGTGGAACTCCATCTAAACAGGAATGGGGAAGTCCTCACCCATGCTGGTGTGTGACTGTCCGCTATGGCTCTTTGGGATCAGTCATGTTCCTGTAAGCAGCCAACCCCTCACCCACGCTCTGTAAGTAAGCTCAGTAAACTCATTAGTTTCCCCAAGTTGGGCTTTGGTGGAATCATACTTTGGCAGTTGGTGCTCTGAAAGGAAGGGCTAGACACTTGTTTGTAGTTCCTTGAGGAAAGAAGTTGTGTAGAAATGTCCTTTGTTTAAATAACTCAAAAATGACAAATTTGAACATGAATCCCTTCTCTGAATGGAGGATCCTCTTATGAATGTAATGATGAGCAATTAGGAAAACAGTCACATGATCATATAAGGACAGTCTNACAGCCTGACAGACTATCTCACACTTAACTCAGGTGGCAGCTGTTACAAGACTGTACCCTCTGTCTATTTCAGAGTAAAGCAACTCCCAATGACATCCCCAGGAGGGGCAAGATTCAGGGGACTTCTTTCTCTTTTCCCTTCTCAATCTTCTTGTTGAAAGCATCTAGCTCATGTGGCCATCATGCCAATTTCGAAAATCTTTACTCCTGGATTTAATTGGATCTACACTGACATCTACTCTGCTTTTACATAATTAGACTAGATTTACAGATAAAAATAGTCAAAAGTCATTTGTATGAACTTGTGAGGGGTACAGTTCTTATACCTTTAGTAATCCTTGAAACTAACTTCTCTAATGCCTCTAGACTCTGCAGTGAGGATATTTCTTCTTTTGGAATTCCCTTGGCAGAGAAAATACTTAATGACCCTCATAATCAGCACCTTCCTCGATGTCTGGGTTTATTTTGTGAGGACAGTGAGCTCCTGCATTACTCTAAACCAGGGGAGATTTTACTTCTTGTAGGGATATGCGATTTTATTTTTGTCATCTCTCGTTCCCTTTCAGCACCCTGTCCTTGACTTCAGAATAGTAGGAAAACTCGGCTTGCAAATCTGCTTTTGGCAGAATAAGATATCTTCATCTCTAGGTCACGTTTCAGGCTTTTGTTCAGTCACAAGTTCTGTTTGGATTTATCCTCCGTGCGTCTACTTGAATATTCAAAAAGTCATCAGCTAGTCTAATTTGTTTTTTTTTAGCCATGTAAAAGACTGATTTGCTTTGACAGGTGGATCAGAAACAGAATTGGAGCTATTTTATCTGGACCTAATTAAACAACCTTCATTACCAGCAGATATATGTTTGTGACTTAAAATTAGCATGATTGGAATTAAAACTCAAAATATAAGGCATTGAATTCAGATATGGCTGGTTTAAAAATAAATTCCATACATTTTAAATGCAGCAAGTCTGGATTTTAAATATTCTATAGTGACAAATTCCATTTCAAGGTGTGTGTGTTTGTGTGTGTGTGTGTGTGTGTGTGTGTGTGTGTGCGCGCGCGCGCACGCGCGCGTGTGTGTTTGTGTTTACATGCAAACCTAGCTATGGCCATAGAGAATAGCAGAGAGAGGAATCCCCATTTCCTGAACTGTTCAAGAACAGCTTTCTGAATTATAAAACTTTAATGAATTTTTTTTAGATCAAATTTCTCCTCCCTTTACCGGTAAGCACTGAGTTTATCTTTGAGGATTCTATAAAGATTTCTTTGGCTTCAAAGGTTACATTCTCTAGTCAAATTATTTCTATTCATTATTGTCCAGTCTCTGTGGGTTTGTCATTTCTTCTTATCACATGCATCCTGACTGTATGCAGAATAGATGGATAGAGATGGAAGAGAATCTGCTTAAAATGTCCTCTGATGCAACATTTAAAAAAAAAACACATTATTTTTTTATGGCATTTTACTTCCTTAACCTTTGGAGAAATATTTTTAAAGACTTTAAATGTATTTTTATATAAATACTTCCACATACATGAAATACTATATGTAAGGGTGAATTCTGGATAATGATTCAAGTTAGTAAGTATAAAATTATTATAAAAGATAAATATATTTTTCTTAGACTTTTGAAGGTTGTCATGGACTGAAATTCCTGAGCCAGATTTTATCTTATGAAGAAAACTAAAAGGTTGAATAAAACATATTGACATTTCTGTTCAACATTAAGGCAGCAGGAATTAGGGTGGATTCCTTTTCCTAACAAACATTAATATGAGATTCCTGGTGTGATGAGAACTGGATATCAAGAATCTAATCCCTCCCCCTGCCTTTGTGCTTCAAAATCTCTCTCCAAATTATTAAAATTCCAGGTCTTTTGTGATACTTCTTGATGCATCCTTGTGATATTAACCACTTTAAAATGCAAGTAAGAGCTCGTTCTTAGTGTTTATAGCCTCTTTGTAAACCAATCACATTTTATAAAATATGAAATAAAGCATTTGTGTTCACCCACATCCATTCAACTATGAGAATTTCCAGATGGTCCTTAAGTTGTATTTTCTGAGAATCAAAACAACAGTTCCTGCAAGTGTCTGTTCCTTGCCGCTGCATTTGCTCAGCCCTTCCTGACCCTGGTGATGAGGGGTCTTATCAGCCATTGCTCCTTCTCCTCATCTCTGTCNGGTAGTTCTTTCCTGATTTGAAAGTGGTACCCACAGAATCTAGCTTATCAATAGTCTTTCTTTTATGTACCACTCAGAGTTAATTTTGCCATGAACATTGTCACTTCTTTGGATACTCTTGAGTTCCAGCCTTGACACATCACAACTCTAGATGGTTCAAATTTGATTTGGGAGGATTGATATCAGCTAGTTAGCCAAAGGTTGAGATTTAAATTTTTGATTTTTATCTTCCTCATTCAGCAACTGTGATGCCTCATACAGAGTGTCTCCTATTCTTTCAGTTTTTTTTTTCTCCTAATGCAGTCATATGAAGGGGATATCATTGCTCAGGCCTTTTGTTGCTGTATATTTGATCCCTGAATCTTGAAATAACTTCTAGAGACAAGCTTATGTAAGTGAGAAGCTGGATTAAACTTCCCACNACTTTGTTGGCCTCATTCNGGAATGTGGATTCCAATTCCAATAGCATCTGCTCACAGACAAGTGAGAAGTGAAATGAAAAGTACCTTTAACATTTTTGTAACTATATTTGACATGTGGGAAACACCCACCAGTTGCATTCATTTGCCAAATATTTATNAGGCACTCACACCAAGGCAGGCATTATGCTAGATTCTGGAAGGGCAGCCATGAACAAGTTCTCCACCTTCAACTTCTATTCTAATAGGTAGAAGCAAGCAATAGGCATTAACAGGAAGGTGTATTTTAAGGGTGATGGTGAAATATAAGGCAGGGAAGGAAGGAGGATAAGGACAGTAGAGGAAGCGCCACCTGTGATAAGACTGAAGGATAGGAAGAGAGCACATGAGCACATACCCGAAGGTGAGGAGGATTAAGGGGTGTGACCTAGGAAAGAATAAACATCAGAGCCTTGAAGAAGCAGACTCAGAGGGAATAAATGGAGACAGTGATGAGAGACAATGCCAAAGAGAACGTATGACTGACTGCCATTACAACTGGTGTGTATATGTGTTTCAGAATTTCGTACAATGTAGTTTGATCATATTCATCCCCAACTCTTCCCTCTACTTTCTTCCAGATCTATGCCAACTGTGTATCCCCCCAACTTCATTTTTTCTCTCCTTTTTATTAAATAACCCACCAAAACAATTTGAGCTTCCCTTATACTACAAGTGTGGGGTCATCTACTGAGAGTATGGTTAACCTACCAGGAGTTATACTCTTAAAGAAAAATGATTCTCTCTCCCCAAAAAGCCATCAACTGTCCATATAACCTTAGTTAGGGGTAGGACTTAAGAACCCTTCCCCCTCCACATTAGAAAGCTGCCTGGCTTGATCTTGTGCAGGTCTTATACATGCAACCACATCTGCTGTGAATTCATGAATGTAGCAGTCTCATCATATCCAGAAGACAAGAGTGTCACTTTTCTCTTAGTAAGGAAAGTCACTAAAGGGTTTTAGAGAAAAATGACTCAGCTTGGCACATTTTGTAAGGATTATCTAGCAGTTAAGATGAGTATTAACTATAAAGGAAGAGGTAAAAATTGAGAGGTAAGTTGGGTGCTATAAGACGCTGCTGATAGAGATGGGAGGACTCAGAATGTGCATCTAATCTTGAGGTGCTGATGCTGGCATTTACCATTCTCATTATTGAACAAGATAATCCGTAATCACTTGGAACATTGACACATACAGAAAAAGTATGTATTAAATAGTGGAAATAGTATATTAATTTGTTTAGTGAGTTAACTGCCTTGGGTTGGCTTATCAATCATCTTTCTATCTATCTATCTATCTATCTATCTATCTATCTATCTATCTATCTATCTATCTAACTAACTAACTAACAATCTACCTACATAATGAGTTTTGAGAAAAATGGAGTCTTCCTAATTGCCCCACAAGGATTTTGGTATGATGTTGGGAAGGTCTTTTCCCTCATATATAAAGAGCCCCTTGGGAATCACTGGGTTAAGTTAAAAAAAAAAATTGAATGCTGCTTTTCTAAATCCCTTTATTCAGGAAACTGCTTATGGAACAATGTCTTAATTAAAGGGTGCCTTAAATAAACATTTGCATGTAGCCCAAATTATTAACAGACTTATTGTTTAGGTCATAGTTATGAAAGTATATGCACTTAGCACTGAATGGATGTCTTAGTTACTTTTCAATTACTGTGATAAAACACCATGATAAAGGTTATTTATAGAAGAAAGCATTTAATNGGGGCTCACAGTTCCAGAGGATTAGAGTCCATAACCATCATGTCAGGCAGCATGGCAACAGGTCAACAGGCATGGTGCTGGAGCAGCAGCTTAGGACTTTACATCCTCATCCGTAAGTACAGGGCAGAAAAAAAGAACCAACTGGTACTGGTGTGGGCTTTTGAAACCTCAAGGCACAGCCCAGTGACATACCTCTTCCAACAAGGCTATGCCTCCTAATGTTTCACAAACAGTTCCACCAACTGGGGACCAAGCATTCAAATATATGATCCTATGGAGGGTATTCTTATTCAGTTAACCACAATGGAGATGTAANAAAATACTCTAATATGTAGATTAATGACTCATTTGGGGGGAAGAGTCCAGGTTTCTGGACATCTTAAAAAGGACTCATCATTACAATTGTACCACATGTCAATAGTTTGCTATGGTTTAGGCAATCATGCTAACGACTTTATGTTTAGTAGACTATTTAGGGCTAACAGTAATCATTAGGAAAAATAATATTGTTATTCTCTTGTACAGATAAGAAACCTATGTTACATCATAGGGTCAGTGGCCTGATGAGTTGCACTGTTTGTTGGTCACCAGCAAACTCAGGAAACAGATTGTAGCAGTGAATGTTTAGGTGCCAGACTACTGCTCACCTCTATGTGTCTACCCAGACCACTTTTGNAGGAGCTGTGTGTGTGGAAGGGGGTAGGGAGAGATTAGTTTCTCCATCAGCTAATCCATAAACTTGAATTTGACCTTCTGTGGTTGTTCAGTCCTTCACCTCTCCTTTTGCTGTTTAAGCTGAACTGCACAACGATGCTGTTCAGCAGCTGAAGGTGGAAAAATTGTCATGTCTCCA
>LZPO01117301.1:38078-79358 GCA_001675575.1 Neotoma lepida
GCACACAGAGCTCTTAACTGAATAACTTCACCCCAAATTCCCAGTGGGGTCAGAGATGTTAGATGACACCCACGCTTTTGAGTGAGCTTGTCATTGTCATTCTTTTCATAATAATAAATTATTTTTGAGTTTTCATTAAAACTGAATGATGAAACAACTAATGTTTCAGAGGCCACTTTAGGGGCTCTCAATCTCAACTTCTCCATTTTTTTTTTTTTAACCACAGAAGCTTCTGGCAAATTACAGACCTTTTCTGTCTTCAGTGTTCTTGCTTTTAGCTAGAGGTGGTAAGGTGGAGATGAATCATTGCCCATCAGGCTTCACAAAATTAACTTTAAGATCTTTGCAAAATATGAAGCATATGTTTAAGAACAATATTAATTATGACTCAGCCAGTTTGCATGGTTTTTTTAAACATGAAATAATAATAAAACAGACCAGCTTCTTATTTACACAGCACAGGACTTTGAAATTTCTCATGCCGGAAAAGCAGTCCTTCATGCACATAACCTACGAATTATCCTTGAAATAAAATGTTTAATTACAGTTGACATTTCTGAACCCATTGCAGGTGGTGCCCATCTGAAGAGTGACATTGTTTACAACACTACAAGGCTCCAGGCCTGGTGTCAGAGATTATAAACCAATTTCCATCCCTGCTCTAATGCTGGTTTAATATCAGAAGAAGAACTTTACTGTGTAAATATTAAACATTTTGTTTAAATATTAAGTACCAAAGGTCTTTTCCTTTTGATTATTAAAACAGGAAGAGCCCCAACTTTGAAAGAGGTGCCTTGTTGTATTAGGAAAATGACTGGTTCTTTACCTTCAGGTTAATTATCACTGGCCACAGATACAGGCGAAGGCAAAATGTCAGTTGTCTGCCTGTGCCATGGTGTATTTTGGTCATGAAACTGCAGTAGCTAATCAGGCCTCTATACCACTGATAGCCTAGTGACAACTGTCTATTTTTCTCCTATTTTTTTCCCTTAACCTTAGAAGTGATCCTGTGATAATTAACTGAAAAGTAACAAAAAGAAATACCTGCTGGTGCCTTGCTGTGTGCAGAGAGCATGTGACCGAGCTCGAGGTAGTTATCCCTGAGTACCATTGCAGCTCTTGTAGGATTTGATTGCACCAAGCTGCATAAGAGATAAACATCTGCAGGGTCAAGAGGAAGGGATTCTTTGTCAGATNTATGCCCNTTTGTCCACCTAAGGCTGAAATGTAACCAGGNAAATGCAAAGTTTTAAAGACCTGCCCCACGAACACATTCTGATGACCTGTGTGAAACCTGTCTTGCAGGGTGACACATTCCCAGCAACTGTGCTGGGAGCCTACTTTCCACAGTGGAGGAATGAGCTCTGTTCTTTATTGTGTAGTAGGTAGTTTATTGTGTAGTAGGTAGAATATGAAGCTTCTTGTTCCTTTTCTTACAGATTGTCTTAAAGTTCTCAAGTGGTACATTCTGTATTCGTTAGCTACCCTGAGACATCCGACTGTTGGGTCTGACCTGTTGAAAGACNTATATAACACACACTTGAGTACTTTGGTCTTAAGTTTTTGGTATTCAAAATAAATTTAACACCTCTAAATATGGAAATGTCTTTAGAATTCTGTCTGAGACAAACCTCTTCAGGGCATGTTTCAGAACACTGTGGTTTTGAAAAAAGGCAAAAGGGCCTCCGTGGATNTTTTCCCTCTAGAACTATTGAACTTACTCATATTTACATGTAGAAGGTTGGATGGAAACAGTGCAAGCTGCTTATCAAGACAAACATCAATTCACCAGGTCCTAACTGTACTTTTAAAAACATCTCAGATTAGTTAATCAATTAACACATGTTTACTGAGCATCTAGTTTATGCCTTCAGACGTTTAAGACAGATCAGATAAGTCAAGGTTCATTTAGCTGATGCAATTAAAAGTGTTTTGCATATTAATGGTAGAAAAATAAAATTGGCTAGTTAGGATGGNNTTTTTCAATTTTTCATGGCTATGGCAATGAGCGTAGGAATAGTTCAGGCTGGTGAGTTGGGCTGACATATAGCACAGTATAAGAGTTAGTGGAGTTATGACTAAGTAAGAGGCAGGTAGTGTAATCCTGCTGGAGACTGTTAGTTAATAATCTATTGGTCACTTGAGGAGACTTAAATGACAGTGGAGACAGGGAGAGAGATTTGAGAAAATGTCAGATTTAGAGACCATTAAGAGTTCTTTAAAAATTGTGTTTCTCATAATTTACTATCATATGNCCAGTATAGAATGTGCCACAGTAAGAGAGCCCAGGATCTGGGATGCCCAGGATTCTGGCAGTCAGTTTACTAATGTTTTCCACAATGGATTTTCTTTCTCTCCAAGCATCCCTGCCTCTGGATTCAACAGGACAGTATAATGTCTTGCCTGTCAGGTAAGCCATGNAACATGTTTTGAGCTACCTATGTATAAGAAGTGAATTAAAGGGATATATTTTTACTGCATGAAACTCAACTTTTGTTTTCCACCCAAGACCCCAAAGTGAGAAGANCATGTTTTATTGGATCAAATCTGAAGCCTTGTTTTGATTCTTGTAGAGTCTGGAATTAATCCCAGGACCTTATGCATGTTAGGCAAGCACTCCCCCACTGAGTTAGCCATACCCCCAGCTCCAAACTCATCCATTACTAATATTTGAAACATTTGTTTCTCTTTTCCTCATTTANATGTGTGACTTTTTAAATATCTTTCCAGAATTTCCTGTTTGAAAGATTTGGGGCTCTGCTTATTGNCTAAGAAGTTTAATATGATTCTATATTCAACATCTACTTAAGTAAACCATTNGGAACTTTCTGTAGCTGAGATTTGTTTAGATTTACAGTGCTGTTTCCTCCGGTGTGAAGGTGCTTTAAATATGAGAAACACTTTGATAAAATCTTCATATCTTCTGATATTATCTTTGAGCAACTTTTATTAAAATATTTGATTTATAATGTCAAATCTTCTTTGAATACCATCGTATGAAAATCTTCCGTGTACATTGAAGGTATATCATAGTGAAATGTATCTTCTATTCTTTTAGATGCTTACAGTCTAGTTGGGAAGAGAGTACATTTAAGGAACTGTCATTTAAATGGCTTGTTAGTGGTGCAANTGACCAGTGATATCAATTAACTGGGAAATCTGTCTATTACATCAGAAGCATTCTCCAACCATATATTGCCAAGAGATACAAGATGAACTCCTAATGAAGAAGCGTTTGAAGTGGACCCTGAGAGAAGGCAGAATTGTGACCAGAAAGGAGGACAGTTCCATTTTGCCCACTCCTTCTGGAACTGTATGGAACCAAAGCCTGGGTCATGGCCAGGAAAGAGGAGACGAGGGTGTCCTTTGTAAACTGTGCTTCATCTACACCCAGTATACAACATGTAGGAGAGATGTTTCAGAGTGTCACAGAATAGGAAGACAATATCTACCTGATAGTCATCAGTAGGGTAGGTAGAGATAGAGGAATTGAAGATTAAACTGGCCCACTGCCTCCTGAAGAAATTTCATGCTTTAGAATTCTGCTAGGGGATCTTATTTCAGTTCACCTCAAGAAGAGGGAACTCAGCTCTGTGTTCTGGGCATAACTTGCTCCTTGACCTGAGGCTACTTTCTCCAACTCATGAGAAGGAAATAGATCAGTCAACTTTAAACACTGTTGGGAGAGATGTTCTATTTCCCAAAGTGTCACTGAGAGAAATGCTTCGACCTCACTTCTAGGCTCTTTACACACTGTGTCATTCTTAGAAATACTGAAATATTAAAACCCTGATAACGTGGGGGGGTTGGGATACGTTCTTTGAGATTCTAGAAGTAAGAGTCATTTTAATAGATGCTGAATATCTGGTCCTTGGGTCATATTAGTGTGATTACAAATTGTCACAATGATAAAGGGGCATCCCCATTAAGAATGGAAATTTTTCTTAATTTTTAACAAGAATATGTTAAAAACAAAAACACTCTTCAGAATTAGTTACAGGTCAGGACAAATCCCTAAAAACATAGCATTGATGTGAATATTCAATGATTTTTTTTTCCAGAGCAAGACAAGCACATTAAAAAGCAAAGTGTACTCTGCTTAGAATTGGCTTCGTCTATGTTATATCTTCCCTTCCCCACATGATATATGCCATTTCCTAATTTCTCAAGAAACACGAAAAATATGTTATTTTTCAATCTTTTTTTTTGTTTTTACTAAACTTCTGGTCACCAGGATGTATTAAAAAAATCACCTGCATTTATTGACTAGAATAAATGCACATCTTCAGAGCTGCTTTGCTTAAAGATTTGTGGACTCCGACTCAGAGGATTCACAATAGAGATGTTGCCAAAATCTCTTACAGAGCATTTTAAAAAATTATAGTGATTATAAAATAATCAGCCTAACTCCCCATGGAGCCCATCAATAAAACTTCACATCCTGTAAAGAATTGCCATATTTTATTTCAGTGTGTTCCANTTTTCAATTAGCTTAAAGCAAACTTTCAGAAAATATTCTAATATATTTTAACAACCTGATATTGTTTTAGGATGTCAAGTCTCAAAAATCTAAGACTGNCCCTCCTATCAAAAAGACTATGTAATATCAAAATTGTTTCCCTGGCTATTTCATTGTTTTTCATGCACCATTGACATAAATCAAATTTTGTTTCAGGAATGATTTCAAATAGATCCATTCTGTTCTCCTGACATTTTAAACTTGCTTATGTAAAATTATTTCATCTATTTTTATTGAAAGGTACTGAACATTTCAAAAGTCATGGTATGTCCCTTGGTATGGAATGATTGCTGAATCAAGTTTTAAAATATGGAAGATACTAACGCCAAGGATTAGAATAGCTGAGACAGGGTTCTCTGTGGCCTCGCTGCTGACAGTATCAGAGGGATGCAGAGGATGTGCATACGAGAAACGGTGCCTATTTGGTTTTGTTTTTTTTGGGGGGGGGCTGGATAGATGGGAAGAATCCTACATGACCTTTCTTGATAATCAACTCTTGTTTTAAAATACATGTCAGTAGTTGCTCATCAGCAGACTTAAAACCATTCTCCCAATGTAAGTAACACANTGTATCAAGTGATGAGATAAGAAGTNCAGTTCCTTTAATTTTTGCATTAAAAGTAAAACCCACTGATAAAATTTGTAAGGACTGGTAATTTCCACGGTGTACTTATGGCAGTGACACGTATTACAGATATTGGAACTGTGTGTACTATAGAGGTGTGAAGGCAAAGCCAGGGCTCTAATAAAAAGAAATGTGGCTAGAGGCACTGTTCATTCAAAGAGGGGCATTGGGGGACCCACTTGTAAGAGTCCCTGGGAAGAATGAGTGCTCCTGTCAATTTAGTCCAATGAATGGCTGCCAATATATCCCTACTTTTTAATGAAAATGTCATCACTTATTATTCATTTCCAATCCTAAACATGACAGATTCAAAAGTTTCCTTTTTATTATTTCAAACCTAGACTCTTATATCTGTTTTGCATTTTNAAAACTCTGTATGAGAGATTACANTTCATCCTATTAAAGCTAACACTAAGGTTCAATCCTAAGAGGTCACTTCTTTTCATGCATGGCAGCAGAATGTAGCCACGTAACTCCTATTAATACTAATACCAGCCAATTANTAGACTTNAGAATGCAGCTGAAAAATATCTCCTAAATACAGGGGAATGATTTCTATCAGTCAAACTCAGTATCTGACAAAATATATATCCCCATGGAACCAGAAGAAGAGAAAATGTGAATATTAAAAAAGAATAACAATTATAAAAAGATTTCTTGAATTTGTAGAACAAATTGGCATTGGTTGGGAATCTTATTAAACATAGAGACTTGGGGGATGAGCATACCCTTCGCTTGCACAACAGAGGATTCAGGTGGCCTCTTTAAGTGTGCACTAAAGGCGAGGATGATTGCTACTTCTACTTAGCAGCTCTTCCAAGGCCTGAAAAGGGTTGTCATCTTGGGGTGATATAGCAAGAATCATCTGTGACAGTTTTTTCTCCTATTTATTTATTTTTCATCCTGACCACAGTTTCCCCTCCCTCCTCTCTTTCTAGTCCCTCCCTTACATCCTTCTATTCCCACTCCTGAGTCTCCTCATCATCCGTCAATGTTTAGGAAAGGGCAGGTAGCCCATGTGTATCAACAAAACATGGCATATCAAGTTGCAGTAAGACTAAGCACCTCCCTATGGATTAAGGCTGGGCAAGATGACCCAGTATGAGGAGTAGGGTCCCAAAAGCCTATAAAAGATTAAGAGATAGCCCCTGTTTCTGCTGTTAGGAGTCCCACAAGAGGACCAAGCTACACTANTGGACCATATATGCAGAGTGCCTAGGTCAGTCCCATGCAGGCTCCCTTGATATCAATTCAGTCTCTGTGATCCCCTATAAGCCCAAGTTAGTTGATTCTGTGAGTTTTCTTGTGGTTTCCTTGACCTCTGTGGCTCCTACACTCCTTTCTCCTCCTCTTCTGCAGTATTCCTAGAACTCAGCCTAATGTTTGGCTGTGGGTCTGTGTCTGTTTCCATCAGTTACTGGATGACATCTCTCTGATGACAATTGGACTAGGCACCAATCTGGTCACAGGAGATGGCCAGTTCAGGCTATGTGTCTGCTATTGCTAGGAGTCTAAGCTGGGGTCATCCTTGTAAGATTCCTAGGAGATTGCCTTGTACCAGGTTTTCACCTGACCTCAAAATGCTCACCCTCTTCCATTAGTCTCTTTTAGCACTCTCCCCCTCCTTGTTACCTAATCTCCCTGGGTCTGTGGATTGTAGCATAGTTATTCTTTATTTTACAGCTAACATCCACTTATGAGTGCGTACACACTATGTTGGTCTTTCTCAATCTGGGTTACCTTACTCAGGATGAATTTTTTCTAGTTCCATCTATTTGCCTTCAAATTTCCTGGTGTTTTTAATAGCTCAGTAATATTCCATTGCGTAAATGTACCACATTTTNTTTATGCATTCCTCAGTTGAGGGATATGTAGGTTGTTTCTAGTTCTGGCTATTACAAATAAAGCTGCTATTGACATAGTTGAGCAAGTGTCCCTGTGGTGTGATTGATCATTNTTTGGGTATAGGCCCAAGAATGGTATAGCTGGGTCTTGTGGTAGGTTGATTCCCAATTTTCTGAGAAACTGGCATACTGATTTCCAAAGTGGCTGTATAAGTTTGCACTCCCACCAGCAATGGAGGAGTGTTCTCCTTGCTCCACATCCTCTCCAACATGAGCTGTAGCTTGTATTTTTAGCTATAGCTTGTGATCTTAGCCATTCTCACAGGTGTAAGATGAACTCTCAGAGTCATTTTGATTTGTACTTTCCTCATGGATAAGGATGTTGAACATCTCTTTAAGTGTTTCTTGGCCATTTGAGATTCTTCTGTTGAGAATTCTCTGTTTAGATCTGTACCCCATTTTTAAATTGGATTACTTGGTTTGTTGATGTCTAGTTTCTTGAATTCTTTGTTTTGGAATCAGCTCCTCTGTCAGATGTGGGGTTGTGCCATTTTGTCCTATTGATGGTATACTTTGCCTTACAGAAACTTTTCAATTCTGTGAGGTCTCATTTATTAATTGTCGATCTTAATGCCTATGCTACTGGTGTTCTTTTCAGGAAGTTGTCTCTTGTGTCAATGCATTTGAGATTATTTCCTACTTTCTCTTCTATCAGGTTCAGTGTAACTGGATTTATGTTGAGGTCTTTGATTCACTTGAAGGTGAGGTTTGTGGAGGATGATAGATTATGATCAATGTATATTCTTCTATATACTGACATCCAGTTTTTTCTTTGTTGAAGAAGTTTTTAACTATCAATTTGACACAACCTAGGATGAGTTTTTTTGAAGAATTNTCTAAATCAGGTTGGCCTATGGACATGTCTGTAAGTGATTGCTTTGATGACTAACTGTAGTGGGAAGACTTGGACAACTGTGGGTCACACCATTTCCTAGGCAGGGGAGTCCTGAATTGTATAGGAGAGGAGAAAGCAAANAGACACCTGAACATGGGTGATTTTATTTCCCTGTGTTCTAGACTGTGGGTATGATATCACTGGCTGTTTAAAATTCCTGCCACCTTAAATGCCCAGCCAAAACAGAATGTGACCTGGAACTGAGAGCTAAACTAAAGATAAATTCTACCCTAAATTGCTTATTGTGAGGTTATTTTATCACAGCAACAGAAATTAAACTACAACATCATTGAATCTAGCTTACTCTGGTAAACTCATTCTGCTTTTTGACTCTTCTATTTCTAATTTAGTTGGTAGCCAGTACAAATAGACTTCTCAATAATGTTCACCTTAAAAATATAGTCTTAAGAAAACTTTACCTAGGTAGAAGTTGACCTTAGACAATACTGCAATTTGTCATTAACTTGTACCATGGCCNATTTGGCAGGCATCATTCTCTCTACTCATAAAGTTTCATAATCCCCCTTCCTAGCCCGGCAAAGACAACTTCCATACTTCATGGAGCAATTCATTTTCCTCACATGACAACCATTCTCTTTAGTGGCTGAGTACAATGTCTTCACTCATATTTGTGTCTTTGGGAAAGTTAGTAAACCTTTCTGGGCTTCATTGTCTTCTTATACAAAATAAAGATGATACAGTAGTTATCTCATGAGGTGAGAATTAGAGAAAGAATTAGGAAGATTAATGTATGCAAGACTTTGAGAACAATGTCTTTGTACCTAGGAAGCACTAGCAATGTTAGTTATAACAATCCTATATATTTCTTTGCCTATCATCTTATAGTTATATGAAGACATTGTTAGCTTTTCGTTCCTCTCTTGCCTTACAGGGAAGATCATGTTTTGATCTGTTCAGCTGTTAGAACTTGTCTTACTGTTTAGAAAAATGAAGAAGAAAAAAGTAGAAAAGAACTAAGGGAAGACTAAACTACCACTGTATTTAAAAAGACACAGAACAACATAAACAGAGCTGAATTTGTTTGAAGACAAGAGGGAGGGATGAGAAGAGAGNTTCTGAGGTTAGAGAATTAGTTTGTGAGGTGGTAGAATACAGAGAGAGGTGAGATGGATGGAGTATGGAGGGATGAAGGGTTGGAGGATGAAGGATGAGGCATAAAGAGATAGCTCAAGGATGGGAGGAATGAAAGATGAAATCTGAAAAATCTGAGTGTGCATATAATCTCCCAGCACACTCACATAGGATTCCAGAACTAGGGAGTGCAGTTCATGCTGACATTACTTAGGAACTAAAGTTCATGTTTCGACTCCTACTTCTGCTCACCACTCTTCTTACTTCCCTCTTCTGCCTTCCATTCCCTCTTTCCTCCTGTCTTTCTCTTACCCTTTAACAGAAAGCTATTATATTTGTTTTGGGAGAAGATGTGTGCGAATCATTTTCCCTGCAGATAAGGAGCACTCGGTAGACACAGACTCTGTAACCATCTGTCTATGATGGCCCATAGTGTCCTCCACAGAGGCATATGCAATATATTCCACGAGGGATATTGAGGCTAAGATAACCTCTGCTGTTTCAGATTCTTTTTTGACACAGAGTCTTACTCTATATGCCACGGTAGGCTGGAGATCACCATGTAGCTCAGGCTGGCTCACAGCTCTTCTGCCTCACTCTCCTGCATGCTGGGAATACAGGCATCACCACCAAACCCTTTCAGATATGGGTTTTGTTTGTTTGAATGGGGAATGCACAGAGTCAGGTGCATGCCATGTCTGGTTACATTGTGTCCACAGTCAAAAGTCAGAGAAGATAAATGCTAGTGTTCAATTTGTTTTTTTTATTTTGTTCAAAACACCAGGCCATGGGATGGTGCCACTCCTTTTTGGGGTTGGTCTTCCACTTCAATTAAGTCAGTCTAGTCACTGTCATCATTCCTAGCCACTTTCTAGCTACATGGCCACACATGTGCTGTCCAACAATCAGGCAAAGTGCTTAGTCACTCCAGGGCCTTATGTCATGCCCCTTGTGGTCATGTTATCTGCACACAGNGTGACCACATAATCTATGCACATGTGTGGTGTAGCTACACAAGCCCATGTGTGCATGCACCAAAGTGACCTATAAAAGCAGGCTCCACCCACTCCCCAACCCTCTCTGAATTTTCGTTTCTGGTAGGCCTATTTGTACATCCCCCCTTTCCCTCCCCTAATAAAACTCTTATAGCAGCTTCTGTTGTACCTCGTGTTTTCTCTTGCCCAGTAAAATAGCACTGCAAATAAACAACATTGGTACTGTGACAAAGCAGGCTGAATCCTGAACTGAGGCTGGTTCATCTACAATTGCCCACCTTCCAGTCGCTCAGCACAACACCGGCTACTTTGATTGGTCAGTTTTCCCCTTACTAGTCAGCATAAACAGGTCACTGGACCCATGGGAATGACCANTGATTGACTGGCGTCCTTCTGGTGTCCTTGGAACTGGGGGTACTTCGTCCATGGTCTTTATTGGCTACGGTCAGCCCTCATCGNTGACTATAACCCTCAGCTATTCCCTACAATTGTAGTCTGAGATATCATTTTCATCCCTTTCTCGTCTCTTGAACTCTTGTCCTTGGGCTACTACCCTGGCCCTCACTCTTTGCTCAACAGAACACTGAGTGACCTGTGCTATTAATCAATCCTTGCTTGATCTCTGGAATGCCTGAGATATTGTAGACATTGGATCTCATTTATTTATTTTTATTTTTTTTATTTTTTCTCTCTGCCNTAGTCATGGGAAACAAGACTTCCAATATCTCCNCTGAGATGCCTTTTGGAAACCCTCAAACCTCTCAGCCTAATGCCTTACTTAAAGACTTCTAAGCCTGTCCACCTTTGCACTGAAAAAATGGCTTAAATATCCATTAGATAACAATAAAAAAAAAGGCCACCTAATGACTCATTGGATTCTGATATTTTACAGGGATTATCTAACTTCTGTCAGTGAACGGGCAAATGGAAAGAGTTACCTTACATCCAGGCCTTTTTCTATCTTAGCTGCAAACCCTCTCTTCNTTGCACCTTCTCACCTGCCCATGTGCTCCTAGGTATGCAACACAAACCAGAGGAACCTCTCGCTACTNCTTTAGACCCTGATAATGAACACCTGCCTCTCTAACCTCCCACTCCTTCTTCTCCATCAGCTGCTCCTTTGGCTCCTCCAGCCCTTTCCTCCTCTCCGGTACTGGGCCGCTCCAAGATGTGTATAAGAGACAGCTTTCCTCCTCTCCGGTACTGGGCCGCTCCAACTGGCTGACTCTGGCTCCCACCTTTACTCCTCCTGTAATGAGTTCTTGAGCTGCTAAGGATCCCCACCCCAGTCAGACCAACCTGGGGGCCATCCTCCCTTTGCTAGAGGTAGCTGAGGTGGATGGACTGGTTAAGGTACATGTCCCTTTCTCACTAGCTGAACTCTCTCAGATTGAAAAAAAAACGGGGTTCTTATACTGCTAACTCTACCTCTTTTATTAAGTAATTCCGATATATTACCCAATCCTATAATCTCACCTTTCATGTTATATACATGATCCTTACTGACAACTACTTCCTGAGAAGGGCAGACAAGTTTGGGAACAGGTTAGGATACATGCAGACAAGGTCCACCAGACTAACACAGCACATCCTCCTGGAGCTGAGGAGGTCCCGACCAGGACCCACGATGGGATTGTAATACCCCAGGTGGCACTCTAGCTAGGAATCAGTTCACAGCCTGCCTCCTAGCAGGTCTTCATATGCCCTCAAACCAGTAAACTATGAAAAGCTTCAAGAGATAGTTCAAGACAAGAAAGCAAACCTGTCTCAATTTCTAGAACGACTTACAAAAGCTCTCTTACAATATACTAATCTAGATCCTGAGAGTCCAGAGGACAGACAGCTCCTTATGACCCATTTCATCTCTCATAGAGCTTCCCTGACATTAGGGCCCAACTTAAGCATCTGGAGAGGGGATCCTTGACCCCACAGGCAGAAGNCTTAGTGCTGGCTTTTAAGGTATACCATGGGAGAGATGAGAAAGCCCGTAAACAAAATTACCAAATGCTGGCAAAGGCTATCTGACCATCCNCTCAAGGGCCCCCAGGTCCCTGTTTTAAATGTAGTTGAAAGGCCATTGNGTTCGTACTTGCCCTGCCCCATATGGGCCGCCTGGGCCATGTCCAAATTGTCACCAAGAAGGACATTTGTCAGTTGACTTCCCCTGTGTACCTCAAGGCATGGGGGCATCAAAAACAAAAATAAAACAAAACAAACAAACAAACAAAAAACAAACAAACAAAAAAAACCAAAAAAAAATTCCACAAGCTGATCTTCTAGGCTTGGCAATGGACAATTGAAGGTGCCTAGGTTCTGACCTGACAACACTCATCTCCTGCAGGGAACCTCAGGTAGCCTTTACAGCATAGGGCAATCCATGTTTTCCTTTTGGACACCAGGGCTACTTACTCAGTCCTGAGGGAATTTTGAGGTCCCACCTCTTCTCATCTCCTTATTGTTGGGGTAGGGGGANAGCCCTACCTACCTCATCAGACCCCACCACTTAACTGTATTTTCAGAGGTATCCCTCTTAGCCACACATTTTTGGTAGTGCCAACTTGCCCTGTGCCCCTAATGGGAAGAGATTTTTTAGCTAAGGTAGGAGCTTCTATTTCATTTGCTCCCCTCATTCACCTGACCCCAGACTCACCAGCAGCTCCTCTCCTCTTCCTGCTAGCCACCCAGCCCACTAGCTCTAATGTGTCATTTCCCTTGCCAGCCTCTTAGGTGAATCCCAAGTCTGGGACACCCAAAATCCTTCTGTTGCTAGGCACCATTCTCCTATTGTTATCCAGTTATAGGACCCTACCTGGTATATCACCTGAGCTCAGTATCCTCTCTCACTCCAGAGCTTTAGGGGACTTAAACCTATCACCTCTGACCTTCTAAGAAAAAAAGCTACTTCACCCCATCTCTTCTCCTTTTAACACCCCTATACTTGCAGTTAAGAAGTCTAACGGTACCTACCACCTGGTTCATTAATTCTGCAGTGGTCCCCCTCTAACCTGTGGTCCCTAATCCTTATATACTCCTTTCTAATATCCCTTCAGGAACCTCCCATTTCTCAGTTCTGGATCTCAAGGACACTTTCTTTTCTATTCCTCTCAATCCTCAGTCTCAAAATATCCTTGCCTTCACTTGGACTGACCCTGACACTCACCTGTCNATGCAGCTGACCTGGATTGTTTTGCCATGGGGATTCAGAGACAACCCACACCTATTTGGTCAGGCCCTAGCTTCTGACTTGCTCTCTTTGTCCCTCCCTGTCTCTAAACTCATATAGTATGTAGATAACAGCACTCTCTCACAGACATGCCTAGCAGCTCAGATTTTGTTTTACATGAGCATGTTTTGGAGAGATTTTATTTCACTTTAATCAAACAACCCAAGAACTCATTTCTAATCTCTGTAGAATTTAGAATTCTTTCCTGTTCATGGCCTTACTTGTTTCCTTGCAATTTTGAATTTGATAGACCNGGAGCTCTGGTTCATATTTGATAAAGTTTGAAATGCATGGCTAAAGATCTGCTGTCTTAGGATGAGTCAGATTCCACGGCTCTTTGTTATCCTTTCGTTCTCTTTCGTCGTGTTGTCTCCTGGAGGCTCTTGTGTATTTACTTAGCTCATGGGTCTCTTCTTTCCCTGAGATCCTAGAATTCTCTCTGAGCCTTTTTTAGCGTTGCATAGCATTCTTTCATTNGTATGTCGATTGTTTCTGGCTTGTTTAACTTCCTTTAGCCTCTTCAATTAAAAAAAAAACGCTTTGGTTAAAAGAGGTGGATCTCTTGAGATCCTCAAGCCCATGCTTGAGGTTACAGGCCCCCANCACATTCCTTGCCATGGTTCAGGAGCCTAGCCCTTGGAGAGCTTCTTTTGACTTCTCAGTCCTAGAAAAGTCTTGCCTCAGGTCATCTTACTGATATAGGGATTAGAACCCACAACCTCTGAGTGCCCTCTCTGTGGTTTAGTGTTTTGAGTCATACATCATTTAGTTTCAGTGATGAGCACTTAGAGAGCCATTGAGGTCATCCCATCTGCACCTGTTGAAGTTTGGATTCATCTAGCTGTCAAAGGCTCTCGGAGAACATTTCTGTGTAATTTGTGGTATTGAAAATGAAATTAAACTGATGCCATTATCTGCATTCCTTAGAATGGATGTAGCAATGTTATATGNACAGAGAAATTCTATAATCATCACATGTGTGGTAAGGTGACATTCAGATGCATCTGTTTCCTCTCCTGAAGTCACCTGCTGGAAGCCTATTGAGTAAATGTTAATGATTTTAGGTATACCTCAGCTACAAATGGATCAGAGCTTCCTAATGGAACATTACAACGACCTAGATCCACTTGGCTTAGTCTACTGATTTAAATTAAGTTGAGCACCAAAGCCAGTAAAATATATTAGAGAGGAATTAGCTGTACTACCGAAGCATTTCAAGGGTGTTCTTAGAACTCAAAAGAAGAGGAGGGAGAATAAGAATGTCTTTTTGTATCCATCCAGCCTAGAGCTTAAGACACATATTTGGAGAGATGGGCTGACAACTCTGTTGTGTGAGTGGAATTTGCCATGTGACCTCCATTAATGTCTGAAGATTGCTCCTAGTTGAATCTTTAAAACATCATGCTAAAAGCATGCCGTCAAGTGCCTGCCAAATTTGGTTTTAAAATTCAGCTGGTTTTAGCTAGAGGTGAGGATTTTTTTTTTTTAAAGAAAAACATTGTGGTTTTTCCCATTTTTAAAAAAGTTCAAAGTTAGATTTTTCTATTTGATTCATTATTTAAGAAAACAGTGTGCACCCGCCTCTCCAATCACACTGAAATCTCTAAGTGGAGTCTTACGGCATCTGTCCCCAGTGTGCCTGTCTCACTCTTCTTTAACATCTACCGTCATGAGCTAAACTTAAGTCTAATATATTTAATTAATTCCTCCTGTGTCTATTGCTGTTTATAGTCCAGGTGTTTTATTGTTTTTATTTCTCACATGTCATCTCCCCATCATGAAAAGGTAAATATTCAAGTGTATAATTTGTAAACACTATATTTGCTGTAGCTTTCACTGTAATTTAAAATGTTTCCCCCATGCATCTATCTCATAATACCTGCTGACTTACTTATCTTTTTAGAAGATACACTAGATTAGCCAACGACACAAGTAGAAAACTTAATTTTGTCTTTACCCCCGGTCTTTGAGGGATGCTTCTGTTTGAAAAGTAACCTAAGCAAATCAGAGTTGGTAATACTTGTCCTCAGATAATTTGTATAATTGTGCATGAAATTAGTTGTTTTCCTACATTTCCTGAAAAATTCATTGCTTCTCCAGTAGAAACAATGTCACTAGTGATTTGAGGCCGAAATCTGGGCTTCCCAATGCTGTGTTCTCTAAGAACTCTCCTTGTGCTCAGGTCTACAAAACTGACAGCTAACACATAATGCCCATTGCTGAAGACCTCAGCATGGTTGTGGAGCCACACATCATGGATGGGGACGTGGGAAGAATTCCCAACCTTTGATAGATTTCTTCCTGGTAAATTGCGCTAAGTCAGAAAAGTTCTATGGAAAATCATGTAAATCAGCCAACTTGATTTTATAATTAATATTAATAGATATTTAAATAATNTTTATGGACAGTTACTTGGAATCCTACATCAGGTTCTGAAACTTAGAGGAAGATGGGTAATACTGTAAACATTTGATCTGTGGTATTCTACTTCTCCTTAAAATGAGACTCATATTGCAAAGGAAGTTATTTTGTCTGGGGAATATGTAAAACAAATAGGATTATAAATTCTTTAATGAAGAATGTATATAAATACTGTTAATAGTATTAAATATGGCACAAATATAAATATGCATATATCCACATGTGTAATATATGTAGTGTATTTGTTTATGTGCACATACAACATATGTAATTTTCTAGTAGGCACACATTAAAAATCAAAAGGATCTGGTAAAGCATAACATATTAACTCCAAATACTCAAAACATGATTGTTTTAACATGCAATCAATTCAAAACATGAGAGATTGTAATAATTTTGTTTCATCCAATTGCTCAAAATCTGTTTTCCCATTTATAGCATGTCAGAATTCAAAATGGCCAACAGACACAGTGGAATTTTAACAGGAGCTAAGACCCTAAGATTTTCTAAATTTGAATCTCATTTCTACCTCTGTCCTTCTTTTTCCAAGGTAACTTAATTATATGATTTGAAATAGAGTTTCCTGATGAGGAAAACAGAGAAAAAAATTAGTTGTTCACTGTGTTGTCCTGAAGGTTACATGAATTCCAAATTCTAAATAGTAACTATAATGCCTTAGAAGATGCAGAGCAAATGACATTGCTGAGAAAATTACCTGAACCTATAAAGGAATTTTGAAAAATAAATGAGTGATTTCCAAAGCTGTAATTTTATGTTTACCACATGTCATTACCCAAGCCACCTAATCCCACCATTTTCAATGCTTNATGGTCAACGCTGTTATGAGCTCATCCTGCNTGAAGGGTGTGAGTTTGCCGTCTTTGGGGAGTCAAGTTTTCCCACCTCAGGTACTCAGCTAAAATGTTTCTTCATGCTTGTTTTATAAAGCAAGCAAGGGTTGAAAAGGGAAAGAAGAGGTAAAGCCTGGTTTGAGCGATTCTGAGTCTGTGCTTTTGCTTTAGGATGAATAATTTACCTGGGTAGAAACAGTGGGTGTTTTTTTTTTTCATAATGTTGGTGGAATGTATTCACATAATTGGAATTGGTTATGTTCATAATTGTATAAATGCTCTGATAGATGTAGAATATAACATGACCCATTTTCTCAGCTCACAATATGACTAGGACAAATGGAGTAGCAACAATGGCAGCCAGTGATTGCATCTTTCAGAATTCATGGATACCAGGACAATGTTGAGGGAAGCCTATCATAAGTTTCTATGTTCACATAGCTGCCAACCACCTCTCAGAAGTGCCAGACATCAATAACAGTCTTCATTGTTCAAAGGAAGCAATAGGACAAAAGAATCAATGATACTGCAACCAACATTGTAATTGCTACCCAAGAGGAAAATATTAATTCATGACCACAGCATCCTTTGAAGCTAGCCAAAGGAGGTGGGGGACAGTAGGAATTCAGTCAGACCATCCAGGCTGGCTGAGATCCATAGAGATATTGNGGGCCAAAAAAGCCCCACTTTAAAACTAAGGCCTATAGAGCAAGGAGATTACAGAGTAAGCTGTTCACAGGTAGTGGGAGAACAAGGAGATTGCAGAGTAAGCTGTTCACAGGTAGTTTTTTTCTGTCGGCCTCAAAAATCTGTGGCTTCATTTAGTCCTCAGAGTGATAANCAAAAGGGGTGATTGAATTTCTTTCTCCTANTGAGGAAGGATGGAAATGTCCTGGTAGCGTTGTGAGGAGCTTGAGATTTCACTTCCCCCAAGTCAAACATGAACAAATAAAGACCCAGGGAAGTCAACTGAGAGCTCACTCAGACTGTCTCTTCACAAAGACACCCAGGGCTGGAAGGAACATAGATATGTTTTTCTGGTATCCTGTGGATTCATCTTTACAGACATTCTTGCTACTCTCTCGTTTGATTAGACTAGGAATTCACTCTCCTTGTTACTTCAGCTGGATCCTGAAGGATGGGAGAAGAACTCCAGGTGGTAGGGGCCAAAGAACCTTTCTCTAGAATGAGAAATCCATTAAGGAGCTCTGTCCTCCCAGAGCTCACTTTCGTAATGGGTGGTCATATGATTCAGTAGACCTACGCCTGACACCGTTCATACTTTCCATGCTGTATTCAAAGCACCAAGTCTGGATTNTCCTGGCTTGGCAAACCAAGCCTCACGAAAGTCCCTGTCAAGTCCTGAAACACAGTCAGAAAATATCTTAGCATCTGGGCAAAATGGAAGTCATTTAAAATGCCTGTTTATATTTGGATATTTTTCAAACAGAAATTTTCTCTTTTCAGTTTCCACTGAATGTAAGTAGCACCCTCTTCATAGAGATGTTAAGTTCCTGGAATTCTCAGCATTGGTTTAAAACTCCTTTGTAAGTAACACTGTTGCACACAGAGTCTGTAGGTAGCCAAGGAATTGTGCTGAAAGATCTGGACTTTGAGTTATAAGAACTGCGACTTTCAGATTCAAGTTGGCCACTTATTAAAACACTACCTGCCTAAAATGTCTATGATTAAATAAAATAAAAGATGTTCCTGCATCAAGTAAACTATATGGCACAGTACAAATGTAACAGTTTATTATTTTGCTCAAAATCTAATAGTTATTTGCACTCACATACTGAAATCATTTATATTTATATAATGGCTTTCCTATTCGATAGAAAGAGATTATGCCCAGATTGGAGATGTTTATTGATAAGCTTCCTATCTAATTTTTGTCACCCATTTATTTTAACAAGACAACTTACCTCACAGCTGACTTGAAATTTGCCTCAAATATTCCACTGATAGAGCAGGCCCACTGTTTATGGTGTAAAAATCAAACTAAACATTTATAAAATCTGCAGAAGATTCCCACTAATGAAAGCACCATTCGTGGCGTGCTAAAACATGCGCACACATAGGTATTGCCCCATTTATCAGACATGAGAGCTAATTACCTCATACACCACTATATCTCTTCCACTCTCTGCATTTCAATTCCCAATATTAACACATAGGTGGTCAAGCTGACCATCGAATAGCCTGCATGAGTATGAATGCATTAAATAATTTAATGTCAGAAGAGTTTATTAAACTGCCACACTCTAATCAGCATGTGTACCTGCCTTCATTAATTTTGCACTGGTCCATGGTGTGTCTCCACAGCCAACACGAATAGCTCTAATGTTAATAGGAGCTCTTAACAAACAGGGCCAGTTAATCAAGGGAAATTTACTATTAACCACACGACCATGCATACTGCAATCTAATTACAATCAGATTTAACCCTCACCCTGCCACACCCATTTAGACATCTTTCTTATTACTTGTCAATGAAATGCCAGAAAATAAGTTATCATTATTTCATTACAGTGAGCAATATCTGCATCTGCATATGATTAGGAACATAAGAGAGTTCTCTGCATGGTAAAGCCCCCTGTCAGAGATTTTAAATTGCAATACTTTTAAAGATCACCATGAAAAGGGCCCCAATTCTGATGCCTAAATTTTTTTTTTCTAAAAATAATTGACGATGAATAGAGAGTTTCTCCAAATGAAAACCAACACTCTAAATTGGTTCAGGTAGAATTTAGCATATGGTAAGTTAGAGCATTTGCTATGTCAACAGTATGCATAAAATCTCCCTCTTTAGTTTCACTATTCAACTAAATCATCTAAGGCATTAGCATTAAATCTGAGCTCATGGGATGCCCATCATTTGACCATATTTTTTTTTACTTCCTACTAGTGTATTGGAGAAACAATTGCCCTGAAGACTGACTTACATGTTCGGAGAAGCTGGCACAGGTCAAAGCAAGTGTGGCTAGTCTTGTTTGCTTGCTTTTCCTTCTCCAAATGGGCATAGTGCCTGATTTGTTCTTTTGGGTTAGATGAGTTTGTACCTTCTGTGATGGAATTCAGGTTTGGTATTTGTGCTGTTTTCAGTGAAGAGACTTGAATATGGAGAATGTTGAGATTTGGGGGCAGCAATGCTGATATTATTGAATTTTTGAAGACAGAAGATGCAATATGTTTTTTTTAATGTTTGAGTTATGGAATATGAGCCCACACTGAGAGAACCAAAGGATCCTGTCACCAGGTTCCTAGAAGTACCTGCTCAATAACTCAAAGGCTTTGGAAAGTATTTTACTGAAGGACTCTAGTTATGCCCCACAGAAACTTCTTCCTATTGGGGCAGACCATCTTCTTATGCTATATTTTGTTTCATTGCAGGCCAAGTTATCTTGTTTCAGTGACATAGACAATTCCATGTGTGTCAACTATAGGATCAGCTATGTGTTTGTCTAGAGAGGGTTTGGATAAAGAATTTTATTCTGTATCCTAGCACAGTAATTTTTCATTGTATTGGATTTTCCCAATGATTCCTAGATTTGTAAGTGAATTATAAGGTTTTGCTAGGAGGCTGCTATGACATCTATGTTTTACTCTGTTTTATGACATGGCCATCTTACCTGTTGAAACAGTGACACCATCAGATACTGAGTTCAGCAGATGGGGTTATGTTTACAGAGCAATAGTCCAAAAGAGCTTACAACTGGAATTCTTTACAAGAACTTTCAAAATGGGATGCTACAGACAACAGATTCAAAGCACGCATCTTACCATAAACCTATGCACTCCTTGAGGTAATGATAAATTTTTCTTCTCTATAACTATCCTAAGGGGCAAATAGACCAGGCTTGAAATGGGTGATATGGCCAAACAAGCTATAGCCCACAGGGGAACAACTATGAGGGGGATCCTCAAGGACCCACATCAAACTCTTCTGAGGATTCTGATTTACAAAAAAAGGAGACTGAAGAATAATACTTATTTTTTCTGTCTTTCTGTCTTGTAGATGATAAAAATAATGATTATATCAATGTCAAATGAAGAAACATCTTGTGAATTTTACAAAGTAAAAATAATGTGAACATGCCACAGTATTTTCCAAAATGGCTGACTATAAATGAACCCTTTTGGAAACTGGAAAGTTTTGCTTGGCTTATGTGTTATCATCTTGGTGCCTTGATCTACATATGTTTGTCTTGTTATCTAGGCAATCTTGGACTGGGGGAAAGTATTGCACAAAGCTGGGAGATTTGAATTCTATTTCTACTCTGTTAGTTCTCTCATATGGAGAGAGAGAGAGAGAGAGAGAGAGAGAGAGAGAGAGAGAGATTAATTCATCTCCAAAAGTTTCTGAACATGTTCACTTTAATTCTGTAAAGTAATAGAACCTAAGGGGCAATACAGGACCCCAAATTCCCTACAGAGGTACAAGAACCTCAGCTGAAGAGTCAGGGGAATATCATCAACAGACGGACAGATGGCTTCTTTCCCTACTCACCTTTTTAATTCCTGAAGTTTCATGTTGAAAAACAAAGGGCATCCAATCCCCAGTCTCTTACTTTTCTTCCAGTCCTTGCAGAACGTACAGGCTCTACACTGAGGGATAATAATGCAATAGTAGTCTATATGACTCATAAATATAATTTAGTCTGAAATGTCATATGATAATCCCACATAAAGCCCTATTCATCAAAGGCCTGAGCTCTCAGGTCGTGATCGTACTTTGATTATTTTACACATTATTTACACAAGGAAGAGCCAAAAGGCATATTCTATACACAGTGTAAGAAAGAAAAAGTCTCTTTAAAATTGAAGCTTTATCCTTTCCACAAATATAGCTAATTCTGAAAATGTGAGAGGCTAGGTAAATTGAGTTGGCTGGACTATGATAAATACAAACCAACTACACACATACAAGCATATAGACACACATATAGACATTGTATATTATGGAACATGAGAATAAAGTTTACACTGTTGTATAAGAACAAGAAAATACAATACAGTAAAATAAATAGCATTTAGCCTGAGGAGTAGTGTTTGTCTGGAGTCATAGAGGGTGTTCAGTAAGAAACATCCACAACTGTATGTTGATGCAACATTTGCTTAATAACCCCAGAGGTTTGGAGCCAGGTGCCAGCCAGGAAGAGTGAGCAGGTTAGTGAACTTGGTGTAAAGTTGATGGTGTCACCTGCCATTCAGGGAGAGTGAGGGCCCCCGGCGGGGGGAACACTGCTTGCACTCACACCCTCCCAACAATATACTGTTGTCTTCTCTTGAGACAATGATAGGAAAAAAGGAAGGATATGGGAAAGATGCCAACATATCTGAGATTTCAAAATGAAAACTGAAACAAACAAACAAAAAACTCTTACATTTCTTTTCCTTGCATTTTCTTTTCATTCTTGATGACTGATTTATTAAGAAATTTATCTTGGAACAGATAACAAAGGAGTTCAATGTAGCGCATAGAAGTGCACTTGTCTGTGGGTCACACTTGCCCAGTTGTACACAGCTGTCTTGTCCTGTACATTGTCCTAAAGTTCCTTGGGTTTCCCTGATATTTCCAGGCCCCAGTAGGAGATGAACCAACTAGGGAAACTTTAAAATGCTCTACTTTGTATCTACCAGGAGGATCCAACAAACAATATATTTCTTGTCATATTCATACTGTTATGAAAAGCAACCTTGTATTGAATAGGCTGCTAAGATGTGAGCTAAGGTGAAGCATTTTTCTTAAAAAGAAAGTTGACTTCAAAAGTACTAAAATGAAAACTATAGTACAGATGTTAATAAATGTTCTACAAAATGCTTTCATATGATATTATGTCAACCTAATTGTTAAATTTAATATTCACTAAAACTTCACTGTTTGAAAATTCAGGAGTTTATGTTTTCTCACTTTGTAAAATTTTCAACTCCACCTTTATGATTTCTGAGAGCTCATAACAAATTGAGAATCAAGCCAGTCACTTGGAACCAAATTATTTCAAAAGCAAATCTGAAAACATCATTTCAAAACTATACAGTAATATTACGTTTCACGTGGATGGTGTGTGTGCTTTTAAACAGTGTTACCTTGTGGGGCAGCATAAGAGGCTTTCAATGCCAATATAGTAAAATCCTGGGTAAAGAGTCAACTGTTTTCACAAAGTAGCTTTATTGAAGCTACTTTGTTTTAGGGGTCTATTTCTGGAGGATTTCGCTCAAGGTGACAATACTTTATTCTCAAGTATTCTTGATTGAGGGCATCAGCTTGGTTGGCAGTGCTGTGTGATTAGCTGAAGTCCTTGCAGCAGCCCCATTCTCCCTGCTAGCTCTCAACAACTGGACACCCTGCACTTCCTGAAACCCCATTGTAAAACGATAACGATACACTACTCAGGGTCACACTTTGACTTCCTAGACTCGTCATTGGGGACTTTTGCAAGTTTGCTCTACTTTTGCATTAAGTCCCACTGAGATTTTTCTTTGGCATGTTTTGATGAAAATCCCTCCCCTCCCCATCTCTCATCCCCTCCAACCATGCTGGACACCCTCACCCTTCATCTGCACTGCTGCTCCTCAACCCCTGGTCTTTAAGTCAGCTAAGTTCTCCACCACAGCATCAGACCATCTCCTGCAGCAATCCTTTTCCTGGCAGGAGCTTTTCTTTTCCTCTTATTATGGGTTCCCTCTTTAGTTTAATAATCTAGGGTAAAATAAATGGCTGGACTCATGTTTATTTATGCCAGGCAAACAAAGACAGAAAATGGTGTTCCTGCACTACACCAAGAGATCCAAACTCATCCTGAGACCCACGGCTAAGCTAACTGGCATACAGACGGTGGTGCTGTTCAGGATGGTTGTGGAACCTTTATAGGTGGGGCCTCTATGGAGGAAGTGGGTCACTACTGGGGTGGGCCTCGGGGGGGTGCTATAGCCTGCTCCACTTCCTGTTCCCTCTGCTTGCTAGCTGAAGGTGCAATGTGACCAGATGGCCTCAGGCTTCTGCCGGATCCCCCACCCCACACCTAGTGAGGGACTGTATCTTCTTAAATGGTAAGCCACAATGAGCCCTTCTGTCCTCGATACTCCTTGCTGGTAATTTAATCACAGCAAGGAGAAAAGAAACCCACATAGGCAGGTAATGTTTTCAACACTTACTTTTAACAGCCACACATTTGGTTGCTCTTAAAACTATATTATTCTGAACTGTAGTATGGTCTAGCCAGGAACGTTTTCTGAACCTCACCAAGGGATAATTTATTCCTTCTCCCAAGAGATAGCACGCTTAAAAACAACCCCCATCATCTCCCCTCCCCTGGCTCCTCTCTTTTCTCCCCAATTTTTCCCTCTACTTTGACTTGCTTTGGGGCAAATGTCTAATAAAAATCCTAGTCTTTTTCTTGTTCTCCAGGTCTTCTTTCTTCTAGAAAAAGACTCTTTCTTTAAAAATCATGATAGTCTGACAAGCTGAGGGCAATTACCTGATCAATATCAGACCGAATGAGAAGCCCATGATGGATGCCCCCTTGGATTGAAAGGAAAGTAGCAGAGACATATTAAATTAAGCTAGTCTCATTTGGACAATCACTAGAAGATGCTGAAGCAAGGTAATTTGACCTTTAAAAAAAATCAAGAATGGTTTGCATGATCTCAGTCAGTATGAAGAAAACCCTCAGACGAGGTAATTACCGAATTTCAATAATCACAGGGTTTTGCAACAAAGGATTTTCCTTGAGTCTTTTTGGATCTCAAACTACAAATTAAGAAAAAGTAGTGAGCCCATTTCTTCCGTTCCTGTGGTGTAGGTGGGGGTATTCCATGGACAAAGTGGGCATGAGACAAAATGGGAAAGGAGGTCTTGCCAGCTCCTCACACAGGACAAGTCATAACCCACTTTTTTTCAACTTGGCAGGTTAATAAACATTTTAATTATACTTTAACTTGAGACATCTTCTAAAGCCAAACAGTAAATCTCTTCAGATTATGTTGTCGTTGGCTGTTAACACAGCTAACAAGGCAATAGATCTTAGATATTTAGCCATCATTACTTCTCCTTGGCTCAAACCATCAAAATTAACAGCATGCACACTCGCAAGACTAAATATAGTTTCAGTTCCCAGCATAGCTGTAAAAGGGGACCTCCGCCTAGTGACTGTTTATAACATCTAATATTTGGGTAGCTATAGAAATGAGAAATGTGTTTAAATTTTATTTAAAGCATCTTCCCTTCCCTGAGACAATATATTGGGACATATTTATCCTCTTGACTTAATCCAAAGATCAATAGCCTTTGTTGTGGCTTGAATGTGAAATGTCCCCCACAGGCTCATGTGTTTAAACAGTTGGTTCCCAGCTGGTGAAGTTGTTTCAGAAGGTTGTGGAACCTTTCGGACATGGGGCCTTCCTGAAGACTTGTACTTCTGTCCCAGTTCCACCCTGTCTCTGCTTTTGGATTGAGACTACTGCGTGATGCAACTACCAGTCACTCTCTCTGTCAGCCCAGCTTCGAAGCCACTCTGCTGGCACAACTCCCCTGCCATGAGAGACTGTACCTTCTGAACCAGGAGCTGCAATAAAACCATTCCTCTGCTAAGTTACTTTTTCAGGAACCCTGCCATAGCAGNGGGGAAAAACAAACCAAGCAAAGCAAATTAGAATACCTACACAGCTCTGAAAATCCACAAATAAATAAAACACGGCACACTGAACATTTGAGGGTCCTGACATGGAAACTGAAAGACCCTGAAGAAGCCACCTTTCTGTTCACTATCCTTAGGTTTTAGGAACAAAAAGTTGCTTGGATGGCACAACCCACTACACCATGGTGGAGTCTGAGCATCTGTGTTTTTATGAGTGTACTTGGGTGATGCTATGATGGTGGTCCAGGGACTTCATTGAGAAACAGTTGCATCTGGTCTTCCTGTCGATCAACCCCTGGCAGTGTAGAGAGTACAGCAGCTTAAAGTGATGAGAATCAATCACTTTTGCAAAGGCTACCATGGAAATGGACTGAGACTCATTCAGTCAAGTAAAAGAGTCCCAGGTTTGATGTTCTGTCACTTGCTTATTAAGAACTGTCACTTTTCTTTCTGTAGCTATGATCCCTTTGTTTTGTTTCGGTCCATGTTGCTTAAACATATTCCACATGTGAAAGTGTTCATAGAGACATCCAGGACCTTTTACTTTCATCTTTTACTATCAAATACCCCCCTACCCCTTACATATAGCTGACTTGAATAAGCCAGGTTTCCAGTTCCCTCCTGAGCAAAGGGCACTTTATTGCCAGGAAAAAAAGACATTCATAAATCAATCCACTTCATTCAGAATAAAAGCAACCATTCCTGGGATGTTATCACCTCTATTCCACTTCTTGCTTGCTCTGCCTCTGGGCAGCCATTCCAGGTCGTCTCTCCATTACACGATCTTTAGTGATAGTATATATTCCTTCTCCATACTGTACTGCCTTCAAGCACACTATCTAATTTGCTTGGAGAATATTTTTGATTGCCATTATTTAGATTATAAACTTCATAAAAATTAGGAATTTTATTTTTAGATTCCTATACAGTGACTGGCAGATAGATGAAAGATTGTCAAGTTGATAGCTCCCTTTCCATGTGTTTACCTCCATATACAATAAGGAGGGCTCGAGGAGGCAAAGTTCATGATGGGTAGAAATTCAAATCAAATGCACATTCACATACATTCATACATGATTCAGAAAATACATTTGACTAACAGTTATTCAAGGTGGATCTTAAATGATGTCACTATGATAACTAACTTGCCTATTTCTTCAGTCAGCTGTTTCAAACTCTTCCATTAATACTGATTATTGATACTAATGGGAATGAAGACAGGGTAATTAGAGAATGTTGCTAACTACAAGGAAAAAGCTGAATGAGGGAGAACCACGATTACCTTTTATCAGCATTGTTTGAACATATACTGTTAGGGACTTGCTGTTACCTTGGCATTGTAGGACACATCTTTTTGTTGGTGGTGGTTTTTCTGTTTTTGTTTTTTGTTTTTCAAGACAGGGTTTCTCTGTATAGTCCTGGCTGTCCTGGAACTCACTTTGTAGACCAGGCTGGCCTTGAACTTAGAGATCCAACTTGGCTCTGCCTCCCAAGTGCTGGGATTAAAGGTGTGAGCCACCATTTCCCAGCTTTGTAGGACACATCTTAATTGGTGTTTATTTTGCCAAATGGATAGTAATAACTACCACCTTTATGAAGAATTTATGATGTATACATATAGTTAAGTGCTTTCAAAAGTACTTTCAAAAGTAGCCCTAGTAAATGTGCTGTCAGGATTCATTGGCTTGCAAGTAACAAAAATTCTACTCAAACTGTTCGTAAATATAATCAAATAGAGGAGATAAAATACATTAGAGGAAAAAAATGCATTACCCCTAATTGTTAAAGCAGTAAAGATATCATAAGCAAAATTAAAATGTAGTATTAACAATCTGACCATTTAAAAGAATCGACACCAAATATTATAACTATAGTCACATACTTTAATTAGTTTTAAGCCATTTTTTACTATGCTATAGTTTTTTTTCTTTTTGAAGAATGAGTCTTTTCAACATGAATTGTATTTTTACATTTTTCTTATAAACTTTCCTATATTCTCTTTTCAAGTTGCATTTCAAGGCTAATAACTTTTAAATATTTTACATTTCCAGTTAAATTTTCTCTATTATATTTTGAATGGTTGGGGCACATGTGTTTTCTGTATAAGTGTTGGAGCGTCAGTAAATCTCAGAGCGTTTTCTATGAAATATAAAAAATAATTCTCAAACTTGTTTTTATATTGAAATACGTAAATATTTTAGGCCAAATATTTTCACAGGTACCACATTTTAATTTTTTTAACAAATATTTTTACAATATAAAACTCAAGTGAGTTTTCTGTCCGTGAATTCCTTACAAGATATAGATGCCTTATAATTATCACCTTTCTCAACTTCATTGAATTCCAGCATTATAATACAGGTTGATTAAGTTAAAGGTAGGACTCTCCTCTTGAAGTTCACCTCACTCTTACTTCAGAGTACAGTTGTAAAATCTCAGACACGTTGAATCCTCAGACACGTTGAGCATTCATGGTTTTATCAAATTGTCTCCACCTTTGTTTTGTAGGAATGCCATCCTGTTATTCAGATACTGTAAGTTCCTAATTGCAATTTTGAAAAAGATTGAGAAGCCAAATTCTGCTGGGACTCCATTTGTTTTATAATTTAATTGAAGATTTTTAAGTAATTTGAAAAAGATACAATCAAAAAATTTGGTCATGTATAAAAATGCATAATATTGTCATGGGACAAGAAGATTGATTTAAAGGCAGTCCTATAAAGATTCAGATGTCTCTAAAAATGATTTGGTGATGGAAAGGAAAGAATAAACCTTAAATTCCTGTGTTGAATTTTTTCTTATATTCAACATTAGTATTATCATTTTGTTTGTTTTGTGTGTGTGTGTTTGATTTGTATGTGTGTAGTTTCTATTTATCATGTGAGGTTTGTTGTATGTATGTATTTGTATATGTGTGTTATGTGTGTGAAGTGTGTCCTGTAGGGTATTTGTGTGGTGTGTGTGTATGTATGGTGTGTACGTTCTGTGCGGTGTGTGTGTGTGTGTGTGTGTGTGTGTGTGTGGTTTGTGTGTGTCTCTGTGTGTGTGTGTGTGTAGTTTGTATGCATGTGTTGTATGTGTGGTGTGGGGTGTTTATGTATTGTTTGTGTTTGTTGTATATGCTCTGTGTGGTGTGTGTGTGGTTTGTGGGGGGATGTTGTGTGTGGGTTTTTAAGTATATGGTATGGTATTTTGTGTGTGTGTGTGTGTGTGGTATGTGTGTAGTTCGTATGCATGTGCTATGTGAGGTATTTGTGTAGTGTGTGTGTATGGTTTATATGTTCTGTGTGGTGTGTGTGTATGGTTTATATATTCTGTGTGGTGTGTGTGTATGGTTTGTGTGTGTATATAGTTTGTATGTGTGTGTTGTGTGTATGGTGTATCTTTGTAGTGTGTGTGTATGTTCTGTGTGGTGTGTTTGTGGTTTGTGTGTGTGGGGTTGTGTGTGTGGTATGGTGTTTTGTGTGTGTGTATGTGTGTGATGTATATGGTATGTGGTATGTGTGTGGTTGTGTGTGTGTAGTTTGTATGTGTATGTTGTGTGTGTGGTATGGGCTGTTTTTGTGGTGTGGGTATATGGTATGTATGCTCTGTGTGGTGCGTATGTGGTTTGTGGGGGGTGATGTGTGTGGGGGTGCGTGTGTTATGTGTATAGAGTTACAGCTTCTATTTTCCTTGCTGGAAAAGGTCTTTGGATATTTTTATGACTTCTATGTTCATTATATTACATGTTTATCCCATCAAAAGTTTTAATTCAATAATAGTTCCATTTTAACCAGGATATTGTGTTCCTCTGAATTTTTATTTTTATAAACATAGTAAATAATTGTGGCTTAGTGTTTCACTCCACCTTTTACAACAGCCTTCACAATAATTTCAGATGATTCAGTTAACAGAGTGAACTTCCAAAGTTTTCCTTTGAGTCAATGAATTGAATGGTAAAACTGAACCATTGTGGGAGTTAACTGACTTTCTACGTGGCATATATAAGAAACTAACATCATTTTGTTGATGAACTCAACATGTTGACATCTCAGCTTCACTTTTCATGCATGTATAAAACAAAATAAAACATAATGAAAGCAAAGACAGTTTAAACAATAGTCCTTTGATCTAAGTGAAAAGTCATGATTCACAGAGAGATTTGTAAACATACTTTCTGTAACTGTGTCAGTTAAATTAGCAGATGGGGGCACAGACTTTAAAATAACCATGAACTTTTGAAATAGACATTGATGCTTGTCAGCAGATTTACATCTTCTGATTTTCACATAGTCAGTCACATCTCGAATAGCCCCCAAAGTAAATGATGTTAAGCCTCACGGGCAAGTTAAGCATTGACATCAGAGATGAAAAAAATGTGCATTTTCATATTTATATAAAAAGCACTTTGGTGTGTGTGTGTGTGTGTGTGTGTGTGTGTGTGTGTGTGTGTGTGTGGTGTGCATTTGTTTGTCATGTTTACATGCCTTTAGATACCCATGTGTATGTGAGGATACATGTGCATATGGAAATTTGATGTTGACACTACATGTCTTCATCTACTTTATTATTGAACCAGTCTCATGCAGAGCTCAGAGCTCACCACTCCTGGTTAGTCTAGTGAGTCAGTTTGCCCCAAGTGAATACTCCCATGTGCTGGAATTAAAGGGAGCCACCACNCCTGCCTGGCTTTTACATGAGTTCTGGGGATCTGAACTCCAGACTCCACGCTTGGGCTTATGCCGTTCATCTAATAAGCTACAGCTTTGCACCATTTATTTTCCAGCTCATTGGCACTAAAATACTTACCTCAAACATTAAAGTTACATCAAAAATTAAATACACAAGTGGTGGCAGGTCAACAATATAGGCAGGGTGTGTTCAGCCTATACTTTTCATGCTGTTTGGAGAGGATAGCTCAGTCTCATTTTTTACGTATTTACTCATTTCTTACTGTGCCTTACCTCCACATGGTGAGTTTCTGCCTCTCACAGGCTGGGGCTCCAGCACATCCTGCTTGGTAAAGGTGACAGAGTTATGTGCTTCCTTTAGTGCTACCTGAGAGGGAAGGAGTGAGCTTCATTTAGCCATGTACACACAAGGCCCCCATACACTTCCTAAAGGACAGTCTCAGTGACATTGCATTGGAAACAAAATGGCAGGTTTTTATTTTCACATTGGATCACAAGTTTACGTGAAAACTAAGTTCACTGTACATGTTTTCTCACACAC
The DNA here is from genome assembly GCA_001675575.1 of Neotoma lepida. Classification (NCBI taxonomy): domain Eukaryota; kingdom Metazoa; phylum Chordata; class Mammalia; order Rodentia; family Cricetidae; genus Neotoma; species Neotoma lepida. The sequence continues at coordinate 68,457 of LZPO01117301.1, forward strand.
TATGACACAAAATGGTGCCCAAAGTTGGAACAACAAAGTGGATGCCTGTACATCTATTGTATTTACTTTAATGAGACTATAGTTAAGGACTCATAATGCTAGACCAAATGCAACATTAGATCAACTAATATAAATTTAGTTCTGGGGGAAGACAGAATGGTTACACTGGGCTCAGGAAGCAGTGAGTGCAGAGTGAGGCACAAGGTGGTGCAGGAAGGTTCAACAGTGAGATGTTAAGTGGACATGAGTGATAGGCAAGTGGGTAGGTAGAGTTGAACAGAGAGATGACAGCTGCTGGTTCACATAGAGCCTCGAACGCCTTGACTAAGGTCATGGTCTTTAGTTGACGTAACTCAGTGAGCCTTTGAAAAAACATCATTTTGGTGAATTTTAGAAGTGTAGCCATTGCAGTATTGACTGTGCATTGGGAATGGACACTGGTAATTCTAGGGGGTCATTGCTACTGTCAGGTAAAAGGTGATAGTGATTGGTTTGGGTTGAAATATGCAGATGTGGTGAGAAATGGCCCAATTTGGAAAGTATTTTAAATGTGTATCTGACAGGATGTGCTGATGAATAGACTGGGAAATGAGAGGAAGAGAGGCAGCAAAGATAAATCAGTATTTTAAGATGAGTCTCTGCAAAGAGCCCCCGACTGTAAAACGTAAAATTAAGAGGCACCATGTGTCTTAGTTACTTTTCTATTGCTGTGATAAAGCACCATGACCAAGATGACTTATAAAAGAACGAATCCGGTTCAGAGCTTATAGTTTCATGCAGATATCTGTCTTACATGAACTCATGTACTGTCCTATGTGAAGCCCCAGGCATAGTAGGCACACCAAAGACATTTGTATTCATCCCATCATAGTCTCTGGGAATGTGGGCACAGCACCTGAGAAGGACAGAAAACATACATTATACTGGACTATAAGCAAAGGAGCTCATGGGCTGAACTGCTTCTGTATTCACATGAGCATCATCTGTTGATGTGTTCCTCTTCAGCTTTCCTGTTCATGTAGCACAAAAGGTCTCAAGCTTAGAGTAATCCTCCTGTCTCAGCCCCCAAATGTAGAGATTACAGGTGTGATTACACACACACACACATGCACACACACACACATGCACACACACACACACAAGCACACAAGTAAATGACAATTCAAGACATAGATTGCTTTATCCTAAATATTTAGATCAGACACTGGCATCCAAAGACTAAGTCAGAATTCTGTCAAAACCATTAGAATTATAAAAAGATGTCACTATGAGTCTTCTGTGATCATCATATCCTGCAAACTTTGGGCTTCAAAATAATTCAAAGGACATGCAACAGTTGACAGCTCATATTATTTACCCATTGAGAAGTCAAATGGACTGTCCCCAATGATCTTTCATTTTTAAAAAGAGTTCTTTAATACAGAGAAGTATAGTTATTATTTGAGGCTGGTTTTGAATATTTTATTTTATTTGAGGTGTGTATTCTGCTTCCAAACAAACTATTACTTTAAAACAGAAACTGCTGATGCTTTCATAGATTGTGTTTTATACATGCTAACTCAATTATGTATTATTGAGTTATATAAAAAACAAAATCATATAATTTTGATCACTTGGAGAATTGTTGAAGGGTTTCAACCTTGGCTGTCTATATCCCTATGCAATTAGGAAGATGATTCAAGAGAGAAAAACTGTTCTGTAGAGATTCTCCTCTAAGAAATATGACCTTACTAACCCTGACAGTTGACTAGCTTTCCAGTATCAGGCATGATTTCCCTCCTTCTTTCTGTCTTCCTCTTGTTCTGTCCTTCATGCTTTCTTTATTTCAGTCTCTCTCTTTCTTTCCCTCCCTCTCTCTCTCTCTCCCTCCCTTCCCTCCCTCCCCTCCCTCCCTCTTCATCCTCCCCCTCTCTTTATTTCTTTCTCTATAGCCTTCAATGCTCTATGTATTGCTGATTCCACTTGACACTTGTAGTTGTGCTCAGAAAATGCATTCCTGTGCTTTACCTTTATTTGTCACAGTCAGGCATCGCAGCACAGGCAGTGGCTTGCTCCATCTTGTTAAATAGCCCTCATGGCCTCCATCCTTTGGCTAATCAGCTTCTGATGGTGGGTGGCCCACACCCTGCAGCTGAGGAGTAAGTCTTGGAAATATGACCCTACCAGAGAATTAGATAAATGATGCGCAGATAAGAGGAGCACTGCAGGAAGAGCAGTCGGCAGAGTCCAGTTTATTTTTAAAGGTTAAGTTTGGCTTAAGTGCCATGTATAAAACTTAGTAGGTTTTGTGAACATAAGGATTGTGAACTGGGTGGAGAAGCAATAAAAGTAGGAGATTCAGAGTGTGGAGGAAGTGTTTATAGCCTCAGGAATGAATGGGATCACTTAGAAGTGGGTATGGGGAGAGAACGCAGCTTCAGGCTAAGTCTCAGATCCCTCCTGCAGTTGTGTTCTGTGGATATATAACATCTAAGACTAGTAGAGTGTGTGTGTGTGTGTGTGTGTGTGTGTGTGTGTGTGTGTTATGTGTGTGTGGCACATGCAGGCAGATGAATGTGCCCTGTGCAGATGCATTTGGAGGCCACCGAAGGACTTCCAATATCTTCCTGCATCACACTTTCCCTGTTCATTTAAAATCAGGTCTCTTACTGAACTGGAGGCTCACCTTTTGTCTAGGCTGACTGACCAGTGAGGTTTTGGGATCTTCCTCTCTGTCTTGCAATTGTGGTGTTAGACACGCACAGCCATACCTACTTTTTAAAGTAGGTGCTGTGGATTTGAACTCAGATTCTGATGCTTACAGAGCAAGTATTCTTGTCCCCTGAATATCCCCAGTCCCCTAAAATAATTTTATATAATAAATTTATTATAATAGATAGATTAAAATTATGACCAGCTGGTTAGAAAACAAAAGAAACCACCCTTATGCTTTATAGACTATTTTTAAAAATGAAATTGTATAAAAAGAACCAGTTCAAGGAAGGATTAGGGTACATAGATTCATCTTCAGTTAGCCTTTTAGATTATTATAAAAATAATAGGTCACTAACTTGCTTTTTATTTTCATTTTTAATTCACTTATTTTCCTTGAAAAGACACAGAAAATTAAATGTTATGGCATTCACAGTCTCAAATGGATAATGAGGAGAAATATGTGTCTACAGAAGCATTTTTAATTTTATTGGAGATTTCCCTATAACAAAAGCAACATTTCCTCTTTTTTTTCATAGGCTGTAAAGAGTGGTGTTCCTCAAACACACCAATCATTGACACCTCCAATACTTCACATAAGGGAAACCCAGCAACTTACTAAGCACCTTGTGCTGATTTACTGTTGTTGCATGAGGACAGGTGTGAGATAAAGGGATGGGGACTCAAATAAACCAAAGCTAGAAAAACGTTGAAGTCACTGACTGTAGAAAGTGACACACAGGAATATTGGAGATGAAGGACCTGGCAAAGAAGTGTGGAGGAAGGAACCACTCAGTGATTGGAAGGAGCCCACCCTAATGATTCCAAATTCCATCTCACTCATTTGAACTTCAAGAGCATCTTCCATATGGGAATGGAAAAACCAATGCAGGAGAACTACTTTCTGGCATACCATCTTTCACACTATAGTCAGCGCCAGGAGAGAGGCAAAGAGAGGATAAGTCAAATAACTAAGATGAAAATCTGTCCCGTAATAGAGCAATGGTCATCATACTAACACGTGACATCTACAAAGGACTTTTCACAGTGATCTTTAGTTAGCACATCCATGAGGTAGACGGGCTCTGTCTAATGATCTTCAATACTTCCACAAGGATAAGAAGATATGGAGAGGGAAAGCGATGTGAAATACTATTCAGGTATAAGGAAAACAAGCATGAGGCCCCAAATCTGGTCCTTAGTACTCACATACAAAGCCAGGCGTGGTGACACCTGCTTGTAATCCGAGAACCAGAGAGGTGAAGACAGGCTCATTGGGCTCACTGGTCAACCAGCTTATCCTAATTTGAGAGTCCTGGGTGTCAGTGAGAGACCTTGTCTCATAAAGTAAGGTCGATGGGGCTCAAGAGCTGCCACCATGTGTAAGAGCACTTACTGCTCTTGCAGAGGACCTAGGTTTGGTTCCCAGTACCCATTTGACATATCACAATTATCTGTATTTCTAGTTCCAGAAAAGCCAATGCTGCTTTCTGACCTCCAAAGCCTGTAGGTACACATACTACATATAGTACACACATAGTACATACATGGGGGCAAAACATTCATACATAGAAAATACAAACACAATTTTTTTAAGATGGCTGCTTAATAATTACACCCAAAGTTGCCCTCTGACCTCCACGCACACATGCACAAATACACACACAAGCACTCCCTGTGTGACTGCTCACCACCCACTCCCCTGAAACACAAAAGATTAAATACGTTGTCTGCCCAGCTTTGAGGATGCCCTTTCTTTACAGAACTTTCTTCCACTCTCTTTAGAGAACTCCTGCAGTCACCCTTGTTAAGTTTTTATTTATTTATTTATTCTTTCTTTTTTTTTCTTTCTTCATTCATTTATTATTTACTTACTTATTAGTCCTCATTCCCTAAAAACTAGATAGTCTGTCAGGCTTTTATTCTCCAAGGAATTAAAGTGAGTTTACTGTTCACATAAAAACATGTAGGAAATTAGACCCCAACTTGAATGACAGTTGAGTCCTTTGTCACTGATGACTGAGAGCTGTTTTCTTGAGTATCTAATGAAAGGCTGTGTCATGAGGTTCAACACCACATCCTGTTACATAAATACAAAGTAATATATTCATGTGTCTATTTGTCAGTTAATTGACTAGATTGTATCTAGTTATGCCAAACAATAAAAATATTAGTATTTTAACAACACATTATTTCTCAGTTTCATTAGTTATGTCATTAATATTTCTAGCAGTCACATTAATAACTAAATAATGCATCTGGTTTTCTACTTATTCTTTGTCCATTGTATAGAATATTTTAATAGATTTTTGATTGTCTTGTTTCTCTGGCCCTTTGTCTTATCAGTGCATTGTCATTAGATATTTAATAAATTACTCATGATTTTATTGAGGCCTAGGGAGATAAGTGAGAAAATTAACAAACCTACTTTTTTTCTACTTTTCTATACCTTTTGCAAGATTCCCAAATACTATTAAATCTATTGTTAAGTTTTTTATGCTGTGTGATTATAATTGTCTTCTCTGCTTTGTCTATAAGTTGTTACAAATTGAATGTAAATAAAGTCACATATATCATTGTACTAAAATATTACTTTTAGCAGAATAAAGTGATTGGACCCACAAAGATGTAGGGATTAGCCTACACCATTGAACTGCTCCCTCTTGAAGGAAGATGCCAAGTCCAAGCAGTTTACAGGCATATGCTACCTTTTCCACAGCACCATAGTATTGTCACCTACAAAATTATCACTTGAGAACTGTATAATAGAGTTACAAAAAACTCAGGAAAAATATCATATTCAAGTAACAATTTTTGTAGGTTTGCATTCCCATGTTTCCACAGATGTACATGGCTCTCAGGTCATAGGTCAGACACACCTAATAGTAAAGAGGACCTTTGTGCTGAGTTCTGCTTTGTCCTCTTTATGGTGTGTTTATTTGCAGCTTTCACTGCAGGTGTTTAAGCTAAATGTGTTTTTTTTTTTAATTAAGGCAGATGACTCTATCTTGCCACAAAGAACTTTTAATGTCAGAATTATGCAATTTTTAATATAGTTGATTTGCCTATGAAAGAAATTCTTTACATTGCACTCATTAATTTGACCTACTTCTTATGAAGCCCACCACACAATTGCCTTCTTTTTGCATTGCCATATCATCCTACATTGTATTTAACTTTTCTTATACTTTTAAGGATTCTTGTTTCATTTTGTTGGAATGCATGCTGAAGCAATTTACTTGTTACAGATTTTAAAGAATTCTTATGCAGAGGACCAGGTAGGCTACCCACAGACTTTCTTTGCTCTCTCCATTCCCCAAGATTCAGTCCCTCAGGCTTATCTTTAGTGCTGCAACAGAAAACCAGCTGTAGCCTCCCTAATCTCTGCCCATATACCCTGTGAATCCTGTAGACCATCCTTCTACCCCTAATCTTCCCTGCATCCCAGGATCACCACCAGCAGGCATTCCCCATGAACATACCAGCCTAGCAGGTAAGTAAAACAGACAACACACAGTCATTACACTCCCTGAAAATCCAAAGAGGAAACAGAAACTAAGGAACAAAACACCCACCCAACAAAGACAAACTCAGAAATCAGCAATCACCTCAAACCCAGATGCCTTGATGTCAGTGTAAGAGCACAATCAGTAACAGTCAGAACAATATGTCTCCACTAGAGCCCAACTATTGCAGCAAGCCCTGAATCTTCCAACACAGTTGAAACACAAGAAAAAGACCTTAAAACCAACTAGATGAAGATGATGGAGATCCTTGAAAAGAAAATGAATAAATCCCTATAAGAAATCCAGGAAAATGCAAACAAACAATTGGAGGAAATGAATAAATCCCTTAAAGAATGTTAAGAAAATACAAACAAACAGTTGGAGGAAATGAATAAAAGTGTTCAAGACAGGAAAATGAAAATAGAAGCAATAAAGAAAACAAAAACTGAGGGAATTCTGGAAATGAAAAATTTAGAAGTGCAAACAGGAACTACAGAGGCAAACTTTACTAATAGAATGCAAGAAATGAGAGAATCTCAGGCATTGAAGATACAGTAGAAGAAATGGATACATTAGTCAAAGAAAATGTCATATCTTAAAAAATTCCTGTCACAAAACATTTGGAAAATCTGATACACTATGAAAAGACCAAACCTAAGAATAATTGGAATAGAGGAAGGAGAAAAATTCCAGCTCAAATGCCCAGAAAATCTTCTCAACCAAACCATAGAAGAAAAATTTCCTAACCTACAGAAGGAGATGCCTATAAAGGTACAAGAAGTTTACAGAACACTAAATATATGGGACCAGAAAAGAAAGTCTGCTCACCACATAATAATCAAAACACTCAACATACAGAACCAACAAAGAATATTAAAAGCCACAAGAGGAAAAGGCTAAGTAACATATAAAGGCAGACCTATTAGAATTACACCTGACGTCTCAATGGAGACTCTAAAAGCCAGGAGGGCCCGGACAGATGTGCTGCAGACTCTAAAAGAATACAGATGCCAACCTAGACTACTATACCCAGCAAAACAGTCAATCACCATAGATGGAGAAAATAAGATGTTCCATGAAAAAGTCAAATTTAAACAATATCTATCTACAAATCCAGCCCTACAGAAGATGCTAGAAGAAAAACTCCAACCTAAGAAGGTTACATATACCCATGAAATCACAGGAAAAAAATAATCTCTTACCAGCAAAACCAAGAAAGGAAGCATACACACACACACACACACACACATACACACACACACACACACACACACACACACACCATCACCACCACCACCACTACCACCACCACCACCACAACAACAACAACAACAACTAACAACAGCAATAACAAAATAATAGGAATCAACAATCGTTGGTTATTGATATCTCTCATTATCAATGATCTCAATTCCCCCAATAAAAACACACACACACTAATAGAATGCATGCAAAAACAGCATCCATCCATCTGCTGCATCCAAGAAAAACCCTCAACATCAAACATAGACATTACTTCAGGATAAAAAGTTGGAAAAACATATTCCAAGCAAATGGCACTAAAAATCAAGCTGGTGTAGTCATTTTAATATATATAGAAAGAGACTTCAAGCCAAAACTAATCAAAAGAGATGGAGAAGGACACCAATTACTCATCAAAGGAAAAATCCACCAACATGACATTTCAATTCTTAAAATCTCTGCCACAAACACAAGAGCACCCACTTTTGTAAAAGAAACACTGCTACAGCTTAAATAATGTATTGACTCTTACACACTGATAGTGAGAAACTTCAATACCCCACTCTCACCAAATGACAGGTGATCAAGACAAAAACTAAAGAGAGAAATACTTGAGCTAGCAGGTGTTATTAACCAAGTGGATCTAACAGGTATTTACAGAACGTTTCACCCAAACACAAAAAGAATATATCTTATTCTCTGCACCTCATGGAAATTTCTCCAAAACTGACCACTACTTAGACACACTGAAAATCTCAATATAAGAAAATTGAAATTAAAAAAAAAAGAATATATTTTGAAGGAGAACTGGGGGCAGATGTGGACAGGAGCTGGAGGAATCACGTGTGTATGTGGGAAGGAGTGGGATGAAAAGAGAAAAGTATGAGGAAAGAAAGCTGGAATAAGGGGCACTTGGGGGTCAGTGTGGAAACCTCGTGCAGTGGAAGCTTCCTGGTATCCATGAAGGTGATCTTAGTGAGGACTTCTAGTAATGGAGGCCACAAAGTCTCAACTGTCCATCTCTTGTAGCCAAGTAAGGTTTCCAGTGGCCTGGCTGGGTTGCATTTGGTTGTATGTTGGCTAGGGGAGGTCCCAGGGAGATCTTCAAACAGCTCAGGCTGATGCTGGGACAGAGGGTTGCTGTCTGCAAACTGACAGCAAGGTCTCATTGCAGAGGACAACATCCACACAGCTCCTTGAATGTGGTGAGGTCATGCCAGCGCCTACATGGAGCCTTCACACCTACATTCTAGTCTATTTGGTGCAGGAAGGTACTCCGCAGGCTACTGAAAGAGAAACATGGACACCAACCCAGACACAAAACCTTTGACTAACAATCTGTCCAGCCTACAAGATGTGCTGGGCAATGGTGACACTTGTGGGAGTGGCCAACTAATGTCTTATTTAACTTGAGACCCATGCTGCCAGAGGGAGCTCATGCCTGACATTGCTTGGATGGCCAGGAACTGGAGACTGGATAGCCCAGAGACTTAGGGGAGAACCAAACACAACTGGTAAAAAAAAAATCAATGAAATGACTTCTCATAATATTCTGCTATACTTACCGATTTATACCTTGTCCAGCCATCATCAGAGAGGCTTCCTCTGGCAACAGATGGGGGCAGATGCAGACAGTCATAGCCAGACATTATGTGGAGAGAGAGTCTAAATCAGGGGTCTCCACCCGGTCCCTCCCCTCTGAGCTCAGGGAATCCTATAGAAGAGGGCACAAAAGAATTGTAGGAGTCAGAGGGGATGGAGGATATCAGGAGAACACAGCCTACTGAATACTGAATGAACTAAGCGGGCACATATGGGCTCACAGAGACTGAAGCAGCAAGCCCAGGGCCTGCATGGGTCTGCACCAGGTCCTCTGCATTTATGTTGTGGCTGTTAGCATTGTGTTTTTGTGGGACTCACTCCTAACTGCGGGAGCAGGTGTGTCTCTGACTCTTTTGTCTGCTCTTAGGACTCTTTTCCTCCTCTTAGGTTGCCTTATTTTTGACTATTTCCTGGGATAGCAGTTAGATTTTCTGGGTTTAGATGCTCTTCTGTTACATCATTAGCTCCATTTTCCTGGGTCTCTATTCATAACCTTTCATGTTACAGGCCAGGTAACAATTAACATAGATCAATAAAGACCATATGATTAGCATAAGTTGATAACAAGCTTCATGGTCATTCCTGTACTTGATTTGCCAAAGGACCTCTCTCTTCCTGGAAAGCGCACTAGTAGACTATGTTTTGGATACTAGCCTTCCATGTTCAGTGAGTAGGTAGGGAATAGGCAGGCAGGCTTAGAATAAATAGGCAGCACAGGCTATCAAAGGAGCACTAACTCTGAGATCAGCATGATTGCATCATTGTTGTGCCAGTCTACAGCTGTCTGTTCTACCCACCTGAACACATTCCACGTTTAGACTCCCCTTAGTTTAGACTTTAGTTCTGGCCTCTTCTTCCCAGCCCCAGGGCTGCCTCCAGAGCCTTCTGATATAAATATAGTGTTTGTTTAGAAATCGGGTCTCCTGGTTATCCTTTGCTTTGCTTCTAACATTCACTTATGAGTGAGTATGTACCATGTTTGTCTTTCTGAGTCTGGGTTACCTCACTTAGGGTGATTTTTTTTTTCTAGTTCCATCCATTTGCCTACAAATTTCATGATGACATTGTTTTTTTTTACCACTGCATAATACTCCATTGTGTAAATGTACCACATTTTTCTAGGACACTAAGAGGGACATACATGGATAGCCCCAGGAAGGGGAAAGGATTAAGATTTCCTGGACAAACTGAGAAGGGGGAATAGAGGGGAGGGAATGGGAGGGGATGGAAGGTGGGAACATAGGGGAGAGACAAGGAGGCAGAGAAATGAAAGAGGTACCTTGACAGAGTGTACCATTAAGGGGATGGGGAAAAATCTGCAGCAAGGGAAAACCCCAGGAACTCACAAGACTGTCCCCAGCTAAGACTCCTAACAATGGTGGAGAGGGTGCTTGAGCTAGCCTTCCCCTGCACTCAGATTGATGTTTACCATAATTGTCATCATAGAACCCACATCTAGTGACTGATGGAAGCAGATGCAGAGACCCACAGCCAAGCACTTAGCCAAAATCCTGGAGTTCAGTTGAAGAGAAGGAGGAACGATTATAAGAACAAGGGGGGTCAGAATCATAATGGGAAACACCACAGACATAGCTGACTCAAGCTAATGGGAGCTCATGGACTCTGAACTGACAGCTGGGGAGCCTGCATGGGACTGAACTAGGCCCTCTGAATGTGGGTGAAAGCTGCGTGGCTTGACGTGTTTGTGGGTCCCCTAGCAATGGGACCAGGACTTATCCCAGGTACACAAACTGGCTTTTTAGACCCCATTTCCTATAGTACAATGCCTTACTCAGCCTTGATGCAAGAGGGAGGGGCCCCAGCATGGTGTAACAGCCTATGTTGACTACCCAAGGGAGGC
>LZPO01117301.1:81153-98119 GCA_001675575.1 Neotoma lepida
CACACACACGATGCAAGACAAAATAAAGAAAAGCCTTCCATTTAAATATCATACTTGTTCTTGGCCTAACAGAAGTGGCAATGCAGATTCTATCCTGTCCTCTAAGATTTTGGCTAGCCTTACCCCACAGAAGCTGGGGCAGATAGCAGATAGCTTTTCTCTCAGACTCTTCTGGATATTTTACACAAAGACATGGTCATTGTGAACACCAAAAGCTCCTCCAACACCCCCATAGTCAGGGAAGTGTACATGTCTCTTCAGTCAGTCTGCGGGAATGAAGCTTAGTATTTCAGCACCCAGGAAGGAGAAAGATGACCCAACACAGCAGAGTAGCAGATGCTTGCCCCTGTCTTTTAATTGGAAAGGTGAATACATGGGTAATATATAATAACCATTTATCAAGGTGCTAACAGTGTTTGAAATTCTATTAGGTGACATGGCAAGGAAGCTCAGGATGGATGGAGTTGTTATATATTTGGTTTCTTGTCTGTGCCTGCCAGAGCCTTTAAATCGGTTTAGTATCTTATTAATGTGTCCATTATGAACCCAATTTCTTACCTTAGTCATTTTAAATCTCATCTGTCTATAACTTAGTGTATGTTATTAGCCCAAATTCAAACATTTTATATCCACTATAATTCGTAGTTGTTAAACTGGTTTTGACTTATTTGGCTCATGTTAAAACCTTAATAGGTAGAGTAATTGGTACTCTTAACTATAGGGGGTAAAAGGANTCCATGAGGGAGTACTGTTTCCAAATACCTGAAAAGCTGTGGACTGAGTCCCCTTTGCCTTCCTCTGTATCTCTCCATCCCTGTGAATTTCCAGGTTTTGTTTCCCAAGCTGTCCTAATTACATCCGCAAAGCAGCCTGGCATACCTCTGAGGAATCCCTCTCCTTTCTCACAGGGGAATCTCTTCCCTAGAAGCAGCCAAAATCTATATTGTATGTCTAGATACAAAATTTTAAATGTTCTTACTCCATAGGGGAAAGCCTGAGCACATCCTTAGAGAGAAAAGTGGGTTGCCAGGCCCTCTGAGCAACCTGTGGTCCAAATCCTGCTTTGCATTGCATCAAGGTCGTGGGCTTCGACCATGCCGTCACTGCTTCTCTTTCCCACCTTAGCAGCCTCACCTTGGCTCACTCTGAGCAAAGTCAATCAGTTTCCTCCTCCCCGACAGAGCAGGCTCCTAGGCACAGATCTCCTTGAATTGTAATCTCCCAAGCCAGCATCAGCCAGGCCAATGCGTGTCTAAGTGCTGAAGGATCAGATATCATGATGCTGGGTTCATGAACCTGTTTATCCTCCCCGCCTACCTGCAAAGTCTCTGGTGCCTCCTGGATATCTTCGAGTGCTTCTCCCCTCTCTAATTGAGAGAAGCAAAACCTTCTGGGGTGCAATAAAATTGCAGTAGGAAGGCAAGAAACAGATGGAAAATAAATGGGTTCAGGTGCTCCAGGGAAACAAGTACTCCTGCAGAAGGCCAGTGGCGGGGCATCTCGGCAGCAAAGGAATGCTGGATTTTTGTCTTGTACAATTTGCACCGGAGCACGGAAGGTTTCAAGGTGAGGAGTCAGGTTTTCTCTCCCTGGGACAACTGATTCATAGCTGGATCCGGTTAAAGCCAGTTGCTCCCTAGATCCCTGCTGATGTTTACTGGTGGCTCTAACTGATGCACAAGGGAAGGCAGGCACTACACCTGATTCCTGGTAAAGCAGTATTCTCCCTCTTTTGAGGACTCCTTTGTAGTTGGAAGGGGATCTTCAAAGAAGTTGAAAATGAAACCAAATCTAATACTTATTGCCTTCTCATCCTTACGATCCCAGAGCCTCCATTTTCTGAATACCAATGAGGGCTAATAAAAACTATGGACAAGTTTTTTGGAAGTATGCATGCGTGTAAATTTGAGTCGACCATAAGCAGAGCTTCACAAGCCTGAGGTCCGCAGTTGCCTACACTAAGGCCCATCCTCCTAGCAGAGGCGTGAATAGATCAATTTGAAAAGATTAAGTTTGCCATGGAGTCAGAAGGCACAATAACTGATATTTTTGTCAGATGTGCTGTACCCAAGCCACCACTGATGCTAACCAGTGCTGATTTAGGTACCCACTGTGTACTTGGTGTTGTTGACTTGATTCCTCATTTAATGGCCCATCTCTCAAAATGCTAAAAGGAAAGATGCTATTTTTACTCCTACTTTACAGATGAGTGAAGCAAGATATAAAGAGTCATAAGTGACTCACCTAAGACTCTAACAGGTAGATGAGCACTGACAAGTTGAGTCAGGTGATGTCCTCAGCATTCACATCCTTCACTAGGAAAGGCTGAATTTGAAACAAAGAAAGGACATTTGTTCTGGCCTTCTGCTCTTGCTACATAAGTATAAATCTAGCCTCATGTGGAGCAACAGGTCCAATAGAGTTTTACTGATACACGCTTTGTGCTATAACTTATATACAATGGCTTGGGGCAACTGGGAACACATCCGCTGAGGTTTATTGCCTGGCAGTCTACGATTTATAACCTACATATGGTGGTGGTATGTTTTTCACAGTCTCCCTCATGTATATTTTCTTAGTGAGATAGTGAGTTTCTCAAAGGTTGGTGGATGGCTTTTTACTTCTCTTGCACAACTCCTGCTTACGACTCTTTGGGGCTCAGTAAATGGTTTTGATTGACTGCCTGAATTTCAGTGACTCTGCATGGTGGTCACAATTACTAAATTTGCAAACTGTAGGAGGGCTTAGGGTCATGGTTCAGATGCTTAGGAATTTCATGTTAAGTTTTGGGACTCTGTACCTTAACTTGATTTTATGACAGCAAACTGACACTTACTATAGTTTTTGTTTGTTTGTTTGTTTGTGTGCTCATAGTCATTCAAGAACAGTCAGTGCCAGGTACTAGGAGGACAAAGAGAAGATGGCTCTTACCTTCTAGGAACTCACAGTTCATGGAAATTAAGTCAAATGATATAGCACCAGAAGAGTGGCACTCCAGATGGAGGGCTGTTCAGTAATTCCTGGGAGGAGAACACATGAAGCAAAGATAGCTCAAGAATTCTTCACTTGCCAGTGAACAGAATCAGTCCTGACTTGATCCAGCCACCTTAAGAGAAAGTGGTCTTATTCCTACACAAAACCACTAATGGGGCAGTTCATCCCATCCTTGAAATCACTCTGTGGAATTTAAGAAAAGTAGAAGAAACACTCTCGTGATTCGAGGGGGAGATTGAAGGACGCAATTGCTGAATGCCTTGTGCATGCAAAGAAGTGTGGTTTCAGGCTTTAAAACTTGCGTTTGAAGCCTGGGTGGTAGCTTTCATCTGCATTGCCAGTATTCGGGGGCCTGGAAGGAAGATCATGACTTCAGAAGCCAGTGTGGGCGACATAGAGTGACCTGCTTCAATATAAAAGCAATTGTGTTCTGTTACCCACAAACTGACTACAAATGAGACTTAAAGAACAAGGGAAACTGAGTCTCAGAAACAGTGACATGTCTATCACCATGAAGGTAGTAAGAGACAGGGCAGAAATTCAAACTCTGAATTGATTCCAAAGTTAATGTTTCACATAAGGTGTCTCATTTGAGAAATTACAAAAGCCTCATCATGCTGCAGATCCTTGTTTAGTCTCCTCACAGAAAAATTAAAAACTAACTCAGCGTTAGAAGTTTACTTTCATTCAGTGTCTATCAAAGTTTCACAGTAACTGCCTATTTTCTTTTTTGCCACAAAGTTTTCTTTTCTTTTTTTTTTTTTTACTAGAACTTTTCAACCTTCTGTGATCTCTTTATAATTCCCCTTAGAAGGCATAATTGTGCTCGATCAATTTGTTAGAGGCTTTTGAAGTGTTAAAAAAACTACATTAAAATTATTTTCTTTCAGGTTTTATGTTAATGAACATAGGTGCTATTCAGAGCAAAGTCAGCGTGTCAAGGGAACTTTAGTTAAAGTTATTCATACATAAACTAAAAAAGGAAACATCTTTAGTAGAGGAAAAATACATTTAATGAGTAAGTACGGCACACAATTCCTCCTTTCAGAAATGTCAGCTCACATTGAGCCTCCGTTCTAGATATCTTACAATTACTTTGTCAACAGAAGGTAGAGTTGTGATGGATGACACGCTGGTTCTGGAAACCAAACTTTCTGTGAGTTACTTAGGCTGAAACTAAGTGCTTTTCCATCCCACTCTTATTGATGAGAGTGGTTTTATATTTATCACCCTGTCATTTCAGTTGACTGTATCAGGCTCTTCACTGGAAGAATATGGACACTAATGGAGGTGTGTCCTCAGTGCCCTAGAGGGTCACAGATTCATTCCTGAACAAAGTCAGGACACAGACCAGATTGCACAGAAGCTCGCACATAGCTTTACCCATTTCAAAAAACAGATTGGCAAGGAGTGTCTTAAAAGGCCTTTGGAAATTGTGTTCTTATTGGCAGCCTGTTGACCATGACCCATCCTTGTAGCATTGTGCACAGACGTGTTTTTGGCTCACGCTAATGGAGCGTTACTATTTTGAAGCCTCTCCTATAATACGAAGAATTCTACCAGGACCTTGGCAAGTCCAGGGCCTGATTGCAACACTTTATTTATAAGAAATTCTGTCAAGAATCAATAATAGTCTTGGGTCTCAAGTTCTTTCTTTAATAATACTTTGATATGATTTGTCACAAGCTAGCCCAGAGTATCCACCAGATTTTATTACTTAGCTTGCAGCATAGTGTCTTATCTTTGAGTCATGAGATCAGCCACGGGGAGACCTTTAAAAAGCTATATTCTTTACTGTTTGGTTATTACAGAAAGTCTATATTACTCAATAATACCTTTTATAGGGTGTGCTGTCACACCTCCACATAGATGTTTAACCCCAATGTAGATATACTGGATGCCTGGAGGCCATTTTAGTGACATGGACATTGTTTTTCATGATTGGACGCCTGATGTATCAATAGCAAGGAGAACAGAAAACAAACAGAACTATATGAGGAAATAAGAAAAGAAACTACCACCAGAACAAAAAAACTGCCGACTTGTTTTCCCAGGCTGGTGTCTTTGACTAGATCTCATGCTAACCATCCATTTTGATAGAGATTTGGTTTAGAGTCTGGAGTGTTAGGTTTTTATTACCTAAAAGCATTGAAAATTTGGAGAAGTCAATTTAGACGCCTCTCTCTCACACACAATCAGCTCCTTGGGTTTCGCTCTGTACATCTCAATAACCATGACCCTGCGACATCAGAGGCATGCTGTAAAGCAGCGCTGTAAAGGTTTTATACTGCTNAGCCTCTGAATTCATATTGTTACAGCTAATGCCTGTTGGTAAATGCTTGTATCCTTCCATGTTGTATTTACAAAACTATATATTGTCAGCTGAGAGTTTTCTCTCTCCAATCTGTTTTCCTTTGTAGGGAAGTAACAGAAATGTACTGATACACACTATAGTCAACACACACACACATACAGACGCCCCGAAGTGCACTCACTTGCATATATACACACAGAGCGAGATTTTAAAATGGTAATCATTTTGAATTTTGAAATTAGAGGAAATGAGGGAGAAACATTCCTTGGGAAGTTATTATTTTAGATTTTTCATCTGTCTCCAAATTGGTGCTAATTTTCTGTGTAGATTTAAGAAAATTATTGGTCTATGAACAAACATTTTATTTAAAGTNTTTTGTTGTTGTTGTTTGGTTTGGTTTTGTTCTTGCAGCGGTGGCTGCTGTTGCAGAAGAGGGTCATCCTTAGGGAAGCAGCTTGTGTTCCTAGCAGGGCCCATCCTGCCTTTCTGAGCCCATGATCTCAGCTTGTACTGGGTCACCACTGCCGAGAAGGCATCCTGACACCATGAGCTGACCTTGTTGAGCATGAAAAGGGAAGACAAAATTAAGAGACAGCAAAGTCTGGCTTGACAGGCTATAGGGAGGTTTCTCTGTCTCTTTTTGCAAGGCCAGGCTTGCTTTCCATTCCAGAGCCTCTGCATGATTCCCACCACCTTCTTAGTCAAGTGCTAGCTTCACACCAGACCTTTGCTGTGCCCTGAGGCTGAGGGCTGTTAAGTCTGTTCTCTTACACTGCACCTGAACACAGTGAGACTATGCAATAGCATGCTTGAATTTGACCTGAGAACCTCTGGTTTCCCTGTGGGACCATGCCCAGGGGCAGAAGAAAAGAATCCCCTTTGCTAAAGGCTTCACTTACTTCTCTTATCTATTCCCACAAAACATCATGGCCCGTGACACTCTGAGGAAACTCACAGTCAGCGATTAGAGAGGCTGTCGTATGTTGATGAGAGTGGAGGATAGCAGAAATAAAGAGGCCAGGCTCCAGAATTTACACATTTTGTTTAAAATCATGTCACCAAAATCCCAAAGCGACACTGCTAGCTTCTTCCATGCTAACATGCATGGCTCTTCCTTTAAGATCCTGAAAAACCTACTTTTTAGCACCCCCAGGATACCTTCCAGACACTTACCTGGTCTCCTATANAAAGCTCACCCTCTTCCAAGGCTGCCTATGACAAGCCTGGCATTGCTGAGATACTAGAGACTCAGCAGTGAAACACATTGCCCAACGTCTGTCATTTTTGTCATTTTGTCAGTGATATGCATTGCTCGTCAGGTATGTTCTACCTGTGCTCAGAGCCTAGTGATAGAATGGAAGCTGCCTGAAAGCAGTCTCCCTCACAAGTCACCAGTTTTCACAGCACTTCGACAATTCAGGTGGGCAGGGGAGAGGAGTCCTCCATTCAACATGGCACCTATTCAAAGGGTCCCATTGTTAACCCAGAAAGAAGTAGAGAAATTCATGGACAAAGTGAAGCATGTGGCCCTTTGTGGTGTTTTACTGATGAATCAGCTGGCTTTGCTTGCCACCTCAAGGTGAATCTTTCGTAGATTTTGTATTTTAGAGACGGCAGCTTCATTGGCAAGCAAAGCATCCCATTTACAATGAACGATTTTTATGGCCACTGATGCTCACAGGAAACTTCAGAAGACCGAATGGACTTAGCTCATGATTCATTTGGGCATAATTTCAAAGGAAACTCATTCTCAAACTGATGACTCTCTTCCATATATACAGCACATTTCACTCTCTGCCCATCATTCAGGGAAGAGAATACCAAACCCAACAGGAAATTGACTGCTCTACAGTATAAATAAACTTGGACTTTGCAGGTTGTTTGGCTCTGCTCTCTTTGGTTGGGATTATGAAGGAATAAATCATCCCTGGCATGNCAGGGGTGATATGCCATTATGAATCAACACGTTCATACGTCAGGTAGAAAATGTTGCTTTTAGCAATTTACATAGAGAACAATGAAGGATTAGAGCACATTAATGAATTAAGTGGCTCTCACAGGTTCTGAAAAGACTCTGGGAAATAAAAATTTCCGGGACAATAAGCAAAACTAAAGAATCCCCTGAGGTTTTCTAGCAGATTCTTTCATGTACTGTTTATTCACTTGCCATTTGTTCAGAAGAATCTGAGTATAGCATTCCAGGAAAAAATTGTTAAGGACTTANTGGGAAAAGTAAGACATTTTTAATCTTTGAGTTGTCACAATTTTGCCTTAGAAGGAATTTAGTATGTCTGCCAAGCCCTAGAAGGAAGACACCACAAGAACTTGTGTACAAAAGCTGTGAAGTTGAGGGAGAGAAGGTTTGACCCAGGAGAATGATCCTAAGTTGCAATAGCCAGAGATTTGTTACTGAAGATTTTGCTTGAATTGCCAAGTTGATTGTTTTGACTCTATAAAATTGTGAGTCAGAATACGGCACCTGGTTTTGGGTGGGTGCATTCTTCATGCTTTATAATAAACATCCTACATTTCCAGATTTCTTGTTGGATAATTAGCTATGACTAACTGGACTGACTGAATTTTCTATTTGGGAGAGGGGAAGTTGTTATGGTTTTATACAAATACTTGACATGCATTTCATCTTTCTATTATTTAAATGATGACAATATTACTGATATCTCCATTTTTGAGGGTTGGAATAGAAAGATAGAAAAAGCCTGTATCACAATAAACACTGAGCTTCCCACCTTAAACTTGTCTAGCTACGGTTGCTTTAGGTTTAGTTTTTATTTGTTCATTTCAATCCTACTTGAAAAAAAATACCTATTTGGATTAAAAAAATTTACATGTAATAACACATATATTGGTTATATTTTAAAATAACATTTATCCCATTGTTGCTGGCTGTACAGAATCTCAGACAAGTTAGCTTATGTTAATAATGAGGGCATTGAAATACAGTAAAATTAGAGATCATAGGTGTTGTGTTCAAGTACATCCCTTTCTACTTCTAAATCCCAGGGTTTGAATAATACTGTATTGCCCTGGGATACAAAATTTAAAGTTCTCTCTACTCCCTGCCCTGCAACTACTCAAGGTGATTGTAAAAGGAAAGGAAAGAAAACAAATGAATTCATTAAGGTTTGAGTAAAGGGTGAGTTGGCTGATACCTTCTTCTCTACTAGTTCTACAAGTGGGAGTACCCGACCTGAAGGCAATAGAACTTTCTTCAAACCAAAACCAACGTAAGAAGACACCCATGATGAACTCATGGGTACACTAGGAGCAGAGGAGAATTGGGAGGGGGCGGGAACTGTAAACTTCAAAACGATGTTGGTAATTTGAAGGTTGAGGCTACCTCTCCGAACTCTACACCAACATAATCCCTGTGCTTAACTCCAGATGTTGGCAGCAGAGGCGAATTTGAAGGATCATTATTCATAGATTAAACAACTGCAGTCCTGCAGATAACAGTAGTTGGATGGAATGGTGAAGACTCCACTGGTTACCTTTTATGCTACTGAGATCACTAGCTTGAAGTGGCACAAACCATGATTTTCCACCAACTCTTTGATGTTTAAAGTGAACAGAGGGACTCAAGTTATGAGACTCGTGAATAATGAGAAACAAGGAAACCAAAAATCAGAACTTTGGAGTAAGAAAAGAATAAATTTTTCTTTTGCATGTGTGTATATGTTTCTGAGTGTGTGTATTTATGAGTGTGTACAATGTGTGTATTATATATGCATATTCATGTGTGAAAGTACAGGTGTGCATATGCCACACTGACATGTGGAGGTCCGAAGTCACTTGCAGATGTCAGGCTTCACTTTCCACCTTGTTTGTCATGGTCTCTTTGTTGTTGNTTGCTGCCCACGCCAGGCTAGCTGGCCATTGAGCTTCTAGAGAGTCTCTGTCTTGGCTTCCTATCTCACTGTAAATAGGATGGGATTACAGATATATGCTGTTACACAGGTTTTATGTAAGTCCTGGAGATTTGAACACATCTTCATGCTTGCAGGGCAAATACCTTACTCATGAGCCATCTCTTTATCCTAAAATAAGTAGTTTTGAAGGGGCATCAATGAGTTAATAGAATGCTACCAAAAGAAAGAGAGAGAGAACAATGATCCTTGATATAAGTGACAGCTTCCCAAACTGTGAGTTATGAAAAGTAAATAAAAAAACCAAAGTGTTCTTAATATTTACCAGCCAAAATTATAATGAAAGTTTGAGAAGTAAAAAATACCAGAAAAATCAAAATAGTAAGATAAGAACATAGAAGCTACTTCTTTAATTTGTTGACTAGGACCTCCAAATAAAGTCTAACGTGTAAGTGAACAGGTATTCTAGGAAGAAAGAACACAGGGATTCCATGTGAAAGACTACAAGAGGTTCTCAAAACTGAAGACTTTCAAAATGGAAGAACCTTCACTTGTCTAGCACGATTGAACAATCANACCAGGATGGGTAAAAATGAAGTACTGGAGAGACATATGCAGCATTAAACAGTTCAACGTTACACCCCAGAAAAGAGTAAAACCGTAAGTCAAAGCCTTAGGATGTGAGATTTCTAAGTTCACATTTTTATCTGGAAGGTGTGAGGGCTGTGCTCCAGCAACACTCGGTTGGGTTGTGAAAGGACAAATCTGACAATGGAGAAAAGTAAAGTCTCGGGATGCTTCAGAAACACCAAAGGCAATTAATATGTAACAGGACAGGAAGTTAGTTACCAGTATAGACGAAGCCAGAAAAAAAAGGAACTCCAGGAATATTCATGGGGAAACAGCTACACTTGTTTATTAGATTCATTAGGTTAGGGAACTGAGTTAGGAAGTATACTTTGTTTTCCCACTCATGATCATGTTGGTTAAAAAAATAGTAATCTCTGTTTTAGGTATATAGACCACATACAAATCAAAGAGTTACTGATTATAAACTTGTTTTAAAACTATTCAGTATACATTTAATCTTACCAGTTATTAAAAAATTATAATGTACTTTCATACTACTGAGATCGATGTGCTTACTTATTTTTAAATAAAGAATTAAATCTTGGCTTAATACTTAATATTTGTGGGCATAAAGTACCTTCAACACATTTCATAGTTGATTGATATTTTGACTTTATATCATAAATGATGAGAATATCACTTGGCATAAATACATAGCATGAAATGACCATTTCAGACTGTTGGAAATTCTGTCCTAATGTAAAGTAAAATTCAATAATAATTTTTAAATGAAATTTCAGACAGCATCTCAAACAGTTATTTTTGAGANGGTCTCACTATATAGCCCTGGCCGACATGGAACTCACTGCATAGATCAGATCAGGCTGGGCTAGAACTCACAGAGATTCATGTGCCTCTGGTTCAAGAATGCTGGGATTAAAGGTGTGTACCCAATACCCAATATTAAAATAAAAATTCCAACATAATACAATTCAGAGACCAATTAATTTGATATTTATCTGCTGAGGGATGATGGTAGAATAAATATTGTCTTTGTTTTTTTCCTAATTAAATCATTATGCTGCTACAAGAGCAGAACTCTACATGTACAGTAACAAAAATTATAATTTGTAACATACAATAGTCTTTAATGTGAACTAAGAAGCTTCAGAACTATTTTGTGACGTAGCAGCATATGCAGTGCAAAGTGAACTAACTGTATGGCATAGTGCGTCTGTGACCAAGGTTGCAGTGGACNTGTGTGACACAACACAGGTGAGCACTATCAGAAATACCTTAGATTCACTAGCTGTTTGATTTTCAGACAAGCTTTGGTTGTTGTGCTTTGAGGAAATGTACTGATGCCATTGTTTTAGGATTCTTCTCTCCTTCCCTTGTGGGATCATGACANACAGCTGGAGAAACTGCTTTATGGCAAGGCTCGGTGACTGGATACTAAAAGAAGCAAAGGAAATTATGTACTGTATAAAGAAAATAATTGTATAAGAAAATAGGTGTCGGATTAGGGAGCTGGCTCAGTTAGTAAATGCTTAACATATAGGCACAAGGACCTGAATTTGGTCGTCAGCACCGACATGAAAATCTGGGTATGGTGATACACACCAGTAATGTGAGTGTTGGTGAGAGAGAAATAGGAAGGTCCCTGAAGCTTGCTGCCCCACCAGTCTAACGAATAGGTGAGTGGTAGGCTCAGTAAGGGACCCTGTCTCAAATAATAAGGTGGAGAGAGTCTGAGGAAGAAACTGGACATCAACCTCTGGCCTCTGATGCACACGTGTGTGTGTGTGTGTGTGTACATACACACACATACACAAAAAGAAATATGCTTGCATTCATCACACACACAAAGAAAGAAAATAAATGTAAGCAGAGTCAACTGGTTTACTTGTGGGGAAAATATGTATGTCTAGCAACAACATTGCAGATAGCACCTAAATTCCAAATTGATAAACTGTAAAATGTATAAAAGCATTGCAGGAAGGAAGAGAGATTGTGTGCGTGCATCTGTATGTGTAAAAGCTACAATCCTAGTCCGCTGTTATCAGAGATCAATGGTGCTTAAAACTGATAAGGCACAGTAGAGGTGGGTGGTAGCAGCTGCTTTGGAGAGTATTGGAAATGTGCTTTCCCTTGCTCTGTAAGCTGGGAGTACAGGCAGAGAGACAAGGTTTTCTTCTTGCTTGTTTTCATACGGAGTCCTTTTACAAATGTTTGACTCCTAAAACGATGCAGTAATATTGCCTTGCTTTTATAAAGTTTGTTCAAAAAAATGTCCATTAGTACTGCTTGGCCACCCCTTTCTACCAGGCCCACCCCAGCTTTTTGATGCTACAGGGTTCTACACCCAAACTGCCCTTAAGTGATCTAGAACAGGCTAAATCAGTGCTGNACACACTCACGTTTCCTAGAAAGTTAAAAATGNGCCTTCCTCATGCTGCTGCCGTTTTCAATTCTGAGTACAAGGACGACATGTTATATAACTCGGGGTTTCAACAAACACCTGGAAATCAGGCAGTGTGTGTTGCTCAGATGAGACCAGACATGAAGAGATTGGTAGTGACAAGTGTTGTCACTTCTCTCTCTGACAGCAGGCAAGTGGCAAGCTGTATACACAAGGCCTGATACCACACTCTCAGAATCGAAAAAAGAAAAGCAAGTGAAAAATNATGCTTCAGCAAGAGCTATCTGGAAAAATAATGGCAAATTACACACAATTTAGCTTTGCTCATAGCTTTTATAGAGACCNAAGAACTATGGACTGAGCAGTTGAGCCCTAATTAAGTCTCCTTTTGATCATCTGCAGGGCAAACCCAATTCTCAGGCTGCTTTTTAAAGGGCATCATATCAGCCTCTAATTCAACTGTTCTTTTTCTTGTGTGTCTTCTTTTTTAATTTTTCATTTTTTTCCTGAGTAAAAGGGAGGTTAATGTGAGCCATTAAGAATTAAAAAAAAAAACAATCGCACAATGAAAAAATAGTTCAGATGAATTTTAATTAGAGCCCAATGTAATGGGATTTGAACTCAGTACACCGGGAATACATAACAAGAACTTTAGCCATTAAATCTCATGGCNGTTGATTAAACTCAATGGGAATTTAGAAAGATTATTTTGGCTTCCTGAAGATACCATGTTTTTTCCATTAATGTCAGAGAAATATATTGAGGGACTAAAATATTACTAATAAAAATAAATGTGAAGGTTGTAAATTTCAAACAATGGAAGCGCAGAGTCCATACCTGGATTTTTAAGTGAGTATGTGGCATTTCATTAAAATTAAAGCTGAAAACACACTATATTATGTGTGACCTCTTTAGAAAAGGAACCTAAATGTTTCTACAATTTGTCATCCTTTGGAATATAACAACAATAAACTAGAGACCATGAAATGGCCTGTTGTAGGCTGAGAGACAATCGTGGAAGTATTCCAGCTGGGGGTCAGATGCCAGGCATCACACGCTTTCCAGCATCCTTGGTCACTCTACTGCCTCCCAGTGGTTTGCTTTTCATCCATAAAATGGGGACAGTGGAATCTAACCGATTTGAATCAGAGACAATGACTAAGCTGGTTAATTGAAATCAATACATACATCAAACTTTTCCCCAAATAGTGAGGTATGTTAATAGTGAGGCTGAATTCCTAAAGGGATTTGACTGTGTTATCTCCCCAGTAAGTGACTCCATGCTGAACCACTAGGCCACATGACCCTGGGAGATACCCCTGTATTTCATAAAAGCTCAGTCAGCCACTGGAGGGAGCCAGCAGGACTCTTACAGTGTAACTGAATATGATCAACCAGTAGGAAAAGATAATTTTAAAATGGCATGTAAAGATGACAGAATTTTAACAAAATCCCTTTTATTTATTTATGCCAAAATCTGTGTGAATGTAAAATGCCATCTCCATCATGCTTTATTTATGGTGTGGCTTTTCTTTTGGAAAAAAAAATGGCAGGGGAGAAAGAAAGAAGAATTGTGGCTGGAGGCTGTCCTGGACCCAGGCTGGTTCACATGGCAGGAGACAGANTGGATGGCTCAAAAGGGAGTGCAGGTCTCAGCACCCACCTTGCCAATGACACCCTCATGCCATGACTCAGCTTGCCTGCCCAATCTGGACAGGTTTTAATACCCTTTGCTTGCCACTTCCTGCAGCTAGAAATCAAGCCAGTGCCCTCTCCACAAATAGAGGAATGTGCAATATGTAAAATTCCTAAAGACAATTTTTATTTATAGCTGTTGCAAACAATGTTTATACAAAGTTTATTAAATATGTCACCCACATTGATTTATCCCAACCAGTCTCTTCAATCACTAATATTTATGTGATGGGTTCAGTTGCAACAATTATTTTTTATGCTGTAGAGTATGTTATAACTAGGGATTCACCCTGGCAATTATATCAAAGATAAAATGCTTCCTGAGGACCTCGGGGCAGGCCAGGAAGTATATTATTGGACACAAGGTGGTTTAAACTGAATACCACAACACTAAATTTAGAGCAAGGAATGTAGAGCATCTGATGCTTAAAAATTAAAACGGGCTTCTTGGGGTTTCAGGAGTCCCCTCATTTCTGGGTAGGCAGCGATCGCTCTTCTGTTCATTTTCTTTCCCACATTGAAACCTGAGGTCTGGAAATGCTTCCATGTCATCCTTGAATTTCTGTGGGTTGTAGCTTTCAGCAGCGTTTACCTAATGCCCAAAGTGGGCAGAAGAGCTACTCTTGGCTCTTACAAACACCGACAAAGGGAACCAGACACATGCTGTTTGCAGCAAGGAATTGGCATCTGCCGAGTGGAGTGAAGAAGAAACTTAGTGAAAACCCACAGTTGAATGCTACTTCTGTTTCCTAAGAAAGTCTAAATAGCCTTTTGTTTGGCAAAATTAACTTGACAGACCCACTGTGGTTCAGAGTGTAAGGCCTGGGGCAAGATAGGAAGGCCGAAGCAAAACAAAGAAGCAGTTTCAACTCTGTGAAGGAATTGACTGTGTTTGGGGTGACAAGGTCCCTGGAGGAAGAAGAGGGAAGAGCTGGCACTGGGGGAAGGGGAGAGAGGGCCAGGAAGGTGCCCTGTACTGGCCAGGCTAGGGGGTTGTGACCTTTGGGCGTGCGAGCATTTATCTAATTTTAGACCACTCTCTCGTCTTGGAAAGTCAGCCTTTTGGTCTTATTTCCCAAGTCTTTTGCAAATTGGATGTCTAAACTGAAATAAACAATTACAGGAAAGTAAATCATTAGAATGAGCAAACTGAGCAGTCACTGGAAAGAATCTAAGTCTCACAGAAGACAGTGAACACCACCGCCATCACCACTGCTGGCGCAAAAGCATTGCTATCACCTCAAAGGGAATAAGAAACAAATCGTTCTGAAGCCAAATCTGAGTGGCTATGGCTCTGGGGAACACATATTTTGGTTTCTCCAAGTTCCATGTTCCAACATGGAAGTAGTTTCATGGAGCTTTTATTGTAACAGAACAAAGGTCGAAACCAAGGCATTTTAGAAAGCAAAGGTGTAACCCGAGAGGCAGGTTACAGCCATTCAGAGGAATCTCAGCTATAGGCCTCAGATGCTTCCTCAGGGAATATTTAGCCATTTGATTTGTAGAGAATTGGGCTTTCAGTTGTTTTTATGTGTTTATCAGGCTATAAGCTCTGGTACAGAGGTGGGCAAGGAATGGCTCTTTTGGGGCTAAAGATAACCCCCAAGAAACTGTAATTAGGCTCTGTATCTGCAACATTCCAACCTCTCCACAGTCACTAAGTGTTAATCAGTCACTTAGCCTTTGTAGACACAGCTTTCCAGAAATTCTCACTCACATCACCTAAGAGCTCTGTGACATTGCAGCAGAAAAAGTTCTTGTAGTATCCAAGTTGTTTTCTCCTCCCACCGTGTCTTCTTTTCTGTTGTTTTGTTGGGGAAGCATTTCCATTTCTGCCAATAGAGGGCTAGAGATTGGTTTTTGCACACACCATATTTTCCTCATTGCACGTCACTGGAGCTCAGGTCCAAGGCTCTCACGTCTTACAGCTCCTTCTTGTGTCGAGCAGTAGAGCATGGACACCGGGCATCTTGGGTTGGTGAACACCGACTGGTCTTAAAAGGGAATTGTTTCCCAANACAACCCTGTGAAACTTACTATTCTGTGGNCACCTCTGCTTAGGAAGCCATTGCTCATGAGCTTCGTGGATCTGTGAACCATTTATTGAGTCAATCTAGCCCTAAGCTTAGAGTTGAGTGCAAGAATCCAGGGATGCACNGTCTGCATTTCCNTGAGGGGAACTCAAAAGCCAGCAGAGAGAGAAACCAATCTTTCCTGTTTACCCNATCATCTGACCGAAGGTTGGACTTCTATTNGCCCATTGGTATTTAAACTTTNCCCTTATATACTCAGAGATCAGAGTTCTTCATGAGAGAGGTTTCACAGAACCTGAAAACTTCAAGGGTCCTACTGTATNTACAAAAGGAAGATGTTTGTGAACACAAGCATCTTTTTTATTCTTCTTGTGTGAGTCTTGCTTGGTAATCATTAACAAAGACTGCCCATTCAGTGGAGCAGAGCACCATGGGACCAAATTTAGGATAATATTGCTAACAGATTCTCCAAATGTCTGTGTCCTATAGGTCTATGATGACAGGGCATTTGGGGCCCACTTATATAGTGCCTCTAAATTTCAGGATACATTTGAGTCAAAAGTCTACATTGCTATCTAATTCCCATGAGTTTTTGGTATGTGAAATCTGGGTGGAATTTCCTTGGAATTATGTATCTTAAGCCATGATAGCCTTCAATGACTTCCAGATGCCTTGATAATGATGGTCCACTACATCAGGACTTACCACAGATTCTCTCCCCTTTGATTTGTCATTGTTTTGTATGGAATTTATGACTAGTAGATATATTAACCTGCCTGTCTGCAACAGCTTCTGTAAGAGACCTTCACTTAGTACCCAGAAGGAGTCATGTATTCTTTTTATTGACACAGAGAAGTGTGAGTGACATCTTCCAAGTGCCCAGAAAAATCAAATCAAGAGCTATATTCCTAAAACACATCTGATTTAAAGCACAGAGTGAGTATTCCATGCACTAGAGACTGCCCACTCTTTCCATAGACATAATGAACAGTGAGAAGTGGTCACAGGGTGTCCAGACCTCACTGTGCCACACCAGGCAGGGCTCTTCTTGTCC
>LZPO01117302.1:8039-20714 GCA_001675575.1 Neotoma lepida
GTAGCTTTGGCGCCTTTCCTGGAACTCACTTGGTAGCCCAGGCTGGCTTCGAACTCACAGAGATCCACCTGCCTCTGCCTCCCGAGTGCTGGGATTAAAGGCGTGCGCCACCACCGCCCAGCCCATCACTGAGATTTTTAAAGCCCAAGAGTGATGTGTCTCATCTCTGACAAGGGCTGATGTGATAAGGAGGTTGTTTGCATCCACCTACAGAGTGTTCAGAGCAAGCTTCTAGAAAAGGCTTTAGAGGGGCTGGGAGAGAGTACATGGATGGGAGATCTGGGATCTCCTGGCTCTACCCCACAGCTTGGGTGTTCCTTGTTGGAGAAACACAGGTTTGAGCTAAGCTGGTTGGTATAGCTAACATTGAGATTCCTTAGACAAGAATAAAAGCTAAAAGCTTTGGTATAATGGACTGCAGGCAAGACATTAACTGTTGACAGCAGCTTCAGGACAAAAGGAATGTTGCCTGGAGCCAAACAAGGGTAAGTTCCTAGTGCCTACCTTTGCTGTCATCTCTGAGCCATCATCCTCAACTTGAATTGCTGTTACCTCACCTGGCTATAAGTGGCCTCAAACCTGGCTCAGATTGAATAAACCAGAACCCTACTTCTTGCATAGCAGACAGACACTCTCCCCAGCATGACCCNCCATCCCCGGTACCCACAGCCCCGAGGTGATTTCCTTTCCTTTCAGAGGAACCATCTATTTGTTCTCCAGGCTCATGGCTTCCCTGAAACCTTCCAATTAGTGAGGATTCCCTGAGACCTTAGTTCCCTAATTCAGTGTGGTCTGATGGCATGTACTTGTCAGCACAGTTCTGAGGGGCAAACAAATTGTTATAAAACCATAAGTCTCCCACAACAGATTGAAACAGTTAATTTGCAGAATTTCTTTTGTGATGTCACCTGAAGCCAACCTTGTCTTTTTTTTTTAAACAAAGTTTCTCTGTGTAGCTCTGGCTGTCCTGGAACTCACTATGTAGACCAAGCTGGTCTTGAACTCACAGAGATCCACCTTGCCTCTGCCTCCCGAGTGATGGGACTAAAGGTGTGTGCCACCAATGCCTAACTGCCAAACTTGTCTTTAAGACTGCCTTTACTACCCAATGTAGTAAGGGAGTATTTTCGTTTCCTGTTTTGATAGCCCCAGGCCTCCAGCTACTTACCTCACTCTCAGTGGCCAGGCAGTCCTGGTCAAGGATCAGGGACCCTGACCACATGGAGCCTGGGTCCTAGGGGCAGGACCACAGTGAAACTTGAAGGGGTGCTTCCACACTGTACACAGGCATTATACACGTCCATTACTATCAAATGAATGTTTTCTTTGACCTAAAGGTTTTTATTTCCTTTTGATTTTCAAAGAAAACATTCCCATGACACTCATTTTAAAATGAAACAAGCAAACAGGTGACCCAGAGAAATATCTCTTGTCCCTGATGAGTGACCAGTCCTGGGCAGTATGTAGCCACATTCCTGCCCTGCGACTGGTCACCACACGTTGTTTAATTTCTGAGCATTGTGAAGCAAGGACTGCTTTCTGGCTACTCAAGGTTGGAGAAGTGAAGCAACTTACTGGCGAATGGGGCACGTTCCTCCCCAAAACAAGAGGGCCAAGAGGCCGCCAGGGGGCAGCAGAGGCCCACCCGAGGCCTGACTGCGCTTGCGCGGAGCCTGCGGCGCCCCAGGACGGGAAGTAGGCGTGGCCGGCCCAGAGCAGCTCGTGGGGAGCACTGCGGCAGCCTGGCAGGTGAGGCCCGCGGGGTGCTAGAGATGAAGGACGAGGGTGGAAGACTCGGACTAGGGTGGCGGTCAGGTGCGGGCATGAGGTGCATGAGGGTAAAATGAGACCGGGACGAAGTGGAGATTCGAGAAAGCACTAAGGCCAAGACGGGTTTCGGGGGCCCGAACCCAAGGGACATGGGGTTGCCAGTGAGCCAAAGATCGGGGCAAGCAGCCGGGACCCTGCGGAACTGAGGCAAAGCATGGGAGCTAAAGACACAGAACTGGGAATCCCTTGACCCCATGGGGTGTGACTGAACCGAGGTCCTGGAGGGGACTGAGCTGTGAGGCAAAACGGAATACCAAGGGGTGACAGTCCTCCGTTTTCAAAGATCTCTCATCCCCACCCCCAAGCATGTGGGCCAGGCCCACGGCCCTGCCCTCAGCCCCTACCAGTGAAGGCCCCCTCTGGGAGCTCATTTTCAACCTGAATGTCCGGCCCCCTGGCCCCCTGGCGTGTGTTTAAAGCTGGTGTTTTAGTTAACGCCTAGCTTGGAGACTCGGTCTGAAGCTGTTTAACTGGATTGAGGTGGAACCTCAGTCTGAGAGCCTGGGGCTCCACCATTACAG
Organism: Neotoma lepida; assembly: GCA_001675575.1. Taxonomy (NCBI): domain Eukaryota; kingdom Metazoa; phylum Chordata; class Mammalia; order Rodentia; family Cricetidae; genus Neotoma; species Neotoma lepida. The sequence goes on from LZPO01117302.1 coordinate 10,391, forward strand.
CTGTGTGGTCTCAGCACACACACACACACCCACCCACCCACCCACAAGCTCTCGGTAATGAGGAGAAAAGGCACCAGGCTGTAGGAATTTCTGCACAGACTAACGTCTAGGGAGGCCCAGCGGAAGGCGGTTGTCTCCACCAAGGCCTTCTACTTCGAGGCCCCTTGAGTAACAGATGTCTTCACAGTATAACCTGGGACAAGTTCAGTGAACTGTTCTCACCTGAGGAACTGAGCTCGAGCCCATCTCTACCTCAAGGTCTGTATGCTCATATCCCTCCCATTGTCAAACTTCACTTTTTCTCCGAAACAAACTGGGGTGGAAATGGCCAAGTGACTGAGCACCGGAGTCCTCAACTGAGTCCTGCTTTGGTCATATCTCTCGTTTGTGACCTTAGAAGAGTACTTTCCCACTAGCACCTGTTTTTTTTTNAGTGTGGCCTGATGGCACGTATAGTTCTAGGAGGTAAACAGAACAAACAATTGTTTTAAAAACCATAACCTCCCACAACACATTAATTTTTCCTTTGTGATGTCACCTGAAGCCAACCTTGTCTTTAAGGCTGTCTTTGCTATCCAGTACGCAAAGGGAGCATTTTCATTTCCTGTTTCATAGCTCCAGGCCTCAGACTACTTATCTCACTCTGAGTGGCCATTCAGTTTTGCTGAGCACAAAGGGCCAGGGACCCTGACCCCATGGAGCTTGGGATCCATTGAAAAAAATGCCAAGCCTTTAAAGAGAAAAATGGCTGCATAATAATATGGCTGTGCTTGTTGCCACAGAATGGCCCGGTAAAGATGGTTAAAGTAGGGAATGGACGTGGCTGGGGTAGAGAGCACCCTGAGCTTGCACAGGGCCATGGATTGAGTCTCCAGCACCAAAAGAGAAAATAATATTCTTAAAGTGTTTTTTGGTGTTGTTTTGTTTTGTTTTAAGACAGAGTCTCATGTAGCCCAGGCTGGCCTCCAATTCATAAGGTAGCTAAGAATGACCTTGAACTTGTGATCTTCCTGCCTCCATCCCCCAAGTACTGGACATGTTTACCACCACGTCCAGTTTTGTAGATGAACCCAGGACCTCATGTCTTCAAGGCAAGTATCTCCCAACTGAGCTACACTCCCAAATAGCACCCTACCACGCCCTTTGGTTGGTTGGTTGTTCTTTTTTGGAGAGGGGGGAGGTTGGTTTGATTTTTCGAGACAGGGTTTCTCTGTGTAGCCCTGGCTGTCCTAGAACTCACTCTGTAGACCAGGCTGGCCCTGAACTCACATAGATCCACCTGCCTCTGCCTCCCAAGTGCTGGAATTAAAGGCATGTGCCACCACCCGGCTGGATTTTCCATTTTGAGGCAAGGTTTCACTCAGTAGCCCAGGCTGGCACCAAACTGGTGGCAGTTCTGCTGTTTCAGTTTCCCAAGTGCTGGGATTATAGACATGAACCACCATGTGAGGCTAAAGTGACAATTTTTTAAATGTATATTTTATCATGCTTTTTATAATAATCATTTTTAAATATAAAAATCTTTTCCGTGTGTGAAGTAAAAGATTAGTTAAGATCTAGAAGGATTTACACCAAACTATTCCTAGGTGTCAGTTACAAATAGAGAAATGAGTCCTGGGACTAGGGATATAACGCTGTTGATAGACTGCTTACCCAGCATGCATTATCCACCCCAGCACCAGATATGGTACACACTTATGATTCCAATACTGGAGAGGTGGAGTCAGGGAGGTCACAAATTCAGGATATACATAGGAGCAGCTGCTAGCTCATATGTATAGAGAAGCACCAGTCCCAGAACCAGGAGGAACCAGCTAAGTGTCACATTTGGCCAAACCAGTGAAGGCCGTGCAGCCATGGGCATCCGGAGCTTGGTTTCCCCCTGACCCTCCCTACAGTGACTTGCACACACTCATGCACATGTCCCTCTCATCCTGAGCCCTTTGCTACTGTGAGGACACCATTGAAGTCAAACAGCCCCACACCAGGCCCAGCACTTCTGTTCTGCCCCACCCCTGTTCTCCCCAGACTCCTTTGTCCAGCTGCTGACTACCAGCCAGCTACTGCTCTCCCTTCCAGTGACCCCAGTGGTGCCATGCCCCTCACCAGTCCTTCCTGCTACTGTCTGAACCTTTCTCTCTGGGTCTGGGGCTTCCAGAGCTTTGTTGTTTCTGGGTTGTTTCATGTAACTTGAAAAGACATGCATCAGATTTAGGAGTTTGTCAGAAAGAGGGAAAGCAAGAAAGGGTATTACTCTTACTCTTTGCCTCAGCTTAGACCCCAGNGAAGGAAAACCGTGGCCTGGTTCTTCACCATGGTCCAAACCACACAATGCAGAAATGGCCACAGCAGGCAGAATTTCTCTGGATATACTGCCTTTCTAGTACAAGTGGATAGTCAGGATGGGCCCTGAGAGAAAGCCAGCAGATGCAAGCAGAGCTTTGCACAAGAGCATGAGCATGGTGCCACACTGTGTGCCTTACCACCCAAGCCCCACTCAGCATACATAGTGCAGATAGCCTTGGGGCCCATAACAAACAGGTCCCGAGCCTGCAGCAGATGGCACAGGGCACTGAGAGCAGGTATATAGCCAAGTACATTGAAGGCTTGGGTCTAGAGTGCTGCAGTGCAAGGAGGATGAGCCCAGACTCCAAGGAAAACAGGGAGACTGTAGAGAAGGGCTCCAGATGCAGGAAACAGAATGAGGGCAAAGGTTAGAAAGAGGCACCTGCCTTCTGAAACATCTAGCAGGTATAGTGGCAGGTAGAGTGATGCACGCTGTGGGCAGGGTTTTGCTAGTTGGGGCTTTCTGTGTACTCTCGGGTGTGAGCATGCCGTCCTTTCACTTTGATCCTAGTCATAATTTTGTGTTAGCCCATTTAGCACTGCTGGAGAATCTAGGTCCTGTAAAATTGCATGGAATAATCCAAATGCTTGTCACTTCTTGAGAACAGCTTTGCAGTATTCACACTTCTGTCCCTGCATACTAAGAGACTAGAGCAGTTGGTGGGTGGGGTACTGTATGACATTTGGCCTGGTCCTCTTAGAAATTAATGCCATCTCTTTGTCTCCATGCTCTGCAGCTGTACCTATGTACAGCTGCCTACTACCTCTCTTATCCATCTCTCCAACCCCTAGCTCAGGGCCCACTTGATTCTTCTTTTCTGTCTTACCTTTGGGTTTTAATGTATCTTTCTCATTCCCATCCTGATCTTTCCTTCTTTGCTCCATTTATACTCTATCTTTTTACCTGCTCACTCTTTGTAACCTAGGCTACATTTTACTAACTTGTAAGTANATGTGAGTGTAGACAGTGAATTTTAACTCTAGCAATATAACCTTCAATAAAAAGTACTGTATCTATATTTTTGCTTGTTTTTTTTACAAAGCTACTTTTAATACTTTGGGATATGCCCCATAAGAATAAAAAACACTGGGAAAGGGTAACCCCTCACCTCTAAGAGGGAGAGAGGCTACCTGAAGGACAGGAACACAAAAGGACCCACTGCAGAGTCAAGACAAAGGGAACGTACTGGTACCTGTGAGCACTACAGGAGGAAAGGGAGCATGATGGACTAACTCCATACATACCAAGGGTAGGAAAGGGAGCATGATGGACTAACTCCATACACACACAGGATAGGAAAGGGAGCATGGTGAACTAACTCCATACACACCAAGGGTAGGAAAGGGAGCATGGTGGACTAACTCCATACACACACAGGATAGGAAAGGCGAACATGAAACCTCTTGGGGTCCTCATTTGCCTTTTTCTGCTTCTGCTGATCTCCAGGTTCCTCTGTTTGCAAGTGGCAGCAGAAAGCCTGTCATCTCTCATTCCCTTAAACCGAGTTGTTTTACTTTATCATACTCTTGCTGGTGGATGAGCTCAAGCTGGCTGCTGTGGACCGGAGTGCAGGATCCTGCTTCTGTTCAGTGTTGGACTGTTTGGTTTTTGACACAGGGTCTCTGTATCCTGGCCTACCTTGGAAACTGCTATGTAGACAGAATGGCCTCAAACTTGTGGCAACCCTCATGCCTCTGCCTCCTGAATGCTGAGATTACAGGCATGTGCCACCACCAGCCTATAGCTTCTTTGTGTGTATCTTTTTAAAAACAGATTAGCTCTTGATTCCAGCCTCTGAAAAAAGAAAGGTGTTGTGTTTTGTTTTCTTATCACTTGTACTTTTCTTGTTGCAAAAGAATACTTGATAAAAGAGACTTGAGGAATGAAGGGTTTTCAAGGAATACAGTCCATGATGGCAACACAGTCTTGAAGAGAGAGCTGGTCACATTGTATCCACAGTGAGGAAACAAGAGATGGATGCTGGGCTCAGATAGTATACTTCCTTTATTTAGTATGAGACCCCAGCTAATAGAATGGTACCACCCACAGTTATAGTTGACCTTCTCACTTCAGAGAATCCCAAACAGACAGGGCATGTCTCGGCAGTAATTCTAGATCCTGTCAAGTTGACGATATTAGTTTTCACACCACACCTTTGCTTTTGTACTCTAAATACTATTTTGATTAACATGATATTGGGATCCCTCCCACATCTGCTTCTCTTTTTGTGTTTTGTTTAGTTTTGTGTTGTTTCAGACAGTCTCGTGTATCCCAGGTTGGCATGTGACTCTGTGTGGAGCCCAGGATGGTCTTGAAGTTCTGATCCTCATGGCCCTACCTCTTAAGTGCAGGATCACAGGTGTGGTGCTGGGGAATGAACTCAGGGCCTTGTGCATACCAGGCAAGCAGTCCACTAGCTGAGATGCATCTCCATCCCCTCTTTGTGTTTTCTACTCTTTTTGTACTAGAAACTCTGTTATAAGTGAGGACAGCCTTTGCTGTCCCTTTGAGTTCCCTTTAGCTCTTCAGACTTTCCTCATCCCTGTTTCACACCTCAACCCTCCCTCAAAGCAAAGTTTGGAGACACCATCTGTGGTCGTTTTAAAGCTGATGGTTCTAGAAGTCTCGCCTGCCTTTCTACCTGGTCCATTTAGTGGTTAGAATCTGAAAGGCCTCCAGAGGGAGATGAACTATGAAGCTGCTATCTAGGTTCTCCTACCCAGAACTCGGGGTGCTCAGAGTCTTACATCCATTTTATCACCTTAAAGATCACCATTTGTTTCCTCTGATGGTAAGCACATTGGATTCTTTCTAGTGGAAGTTCCTAAGCCCGAATATTAAGTAGAGCCCCCAAAAGTGCCACATCCTTGGGGGGCTAAAGTGAGTGGACAGCCACACTAGGCCTGGGGTGTACCTGACAAAAAGCAGTAACTGCAGAGAGGGGCCTGTGTGAGCAGATTCTGGCAGGGAGGTTATCTGCCCAGGTGTGATGGGAAGTGGGGCTTTGCTCCAACACCAAGGGGAACAGGGGGAGGCAGGAACCAAAGCATGTCACAGAGGATCATGAAAGAAAGGCAGAAGGGGTTGAAGTGTGGCTCCAGAGTATTGGGCTTGCCTTGCATGCAGGAGCCCTTGGGCTCAGTTTCCAGTACCACAAAGGAACAAAAACTAAGATATAAGCAGACACATTTAAGTATTATTTGAGGCTGGATGATTGTAAACGGAGATTGGAGTCTGTTTGGGTCATCGGCTATCTAAAGGGGTGACAGTGTCCTGCAAGGCTTGGACATTAAGTATAGAAGGGCTGGTTGGCCATGCTGGAGGTGGCTCAGAGCCAAATGAGAGCTAAAATCCCATTCTAGAGAGGAGGGCAGGGTACAGCTATCAACTTGAAGAGTCTTGGGCAAGAGTCAAGTGTGAAAGGACCGATGTGGGTAGTGACAACTTGAGGCTCAGGCAGGGATTCCTCCAAGCCCCATCCTTGTCCTGAGACCTTGGGCAGGGGACCACCTACTCCAAATCCTGGTGAAATGGAGATTTAACCTGGGTTTGCAGAGCTTGGGGCCACACCCAGGATCTGGCAGCTCCAGAGCCCTCAGTGTCCTTAAGAATGTGGGAAGAGGCTGGAACCCATGTCCTCAGCTTCAGGAGCCTGGGATGTTCGAAGCCCTTGATGCACACTTCCTATTAGAGAAAGTGAATAGACCTGACTGTGTCCCAGAAGCCCCTTATCCCTGGCTAGCCCCAGAGGTACCTGGGGAGGAGCCCTGCTTGCTCCTAATTTGCTCTATCTCCCAAATAACTCTGCACCAACAGCCCCTGTGTGTTGGCACTTCTGTTTCCCACCATCTCTACAGCCTGGCGTATGTCCCTTTCTACTAGCTGGTCAATTATGGACATGCTGGCATCACTTCTTCCCTGGGCCCTCCTGGCTACTGGCATCCTGAGATCCGGTTAAACCCATTTACCTATTTTGGTGACCCAGTCCTGGTGTCCCTCTCCTGCTTGCCTTTGATCATACCGCCACTCTGCAGGGAACATGTATTTCCTCTGTCACTTCTTTGAGATGTTTTCATGGCCTGCTTCTGATACCATCTTTTAAGGCTAGTCTCTGAGCATGCATGTTTCTCCACTGGAACCCATGTCAGTAGACTAAATGGGATTACNACTCCATTAGCCGTGTACCTTGAACCATGAGGCCCAGGGCTTGTTGAGGTACCTGCCTCACCTTGCTTGCTGGTGAAAGAGACAAAGCAGGGCACCTGTACTCCATGTCACCCTGTGATATTCCAACTTTGACATCTCTCCCCAGAGTGAAGACTGACTGGAGACCATCTTACCCCAGCCTAACTGCAAGTCCCCCGTGATGCACTGGGCATGGCCTCTGGAGCCCTACAGACCAGCAGCCAGATGGCCTGTGACAGCGAGATCCCAGGCTTCCTGGACACCCTCCTCCAAGACTTCCCAGCCCCACTGAGCCTAGAGAGCCCTTTGCCGTGGAAGGTCCCAGGGACAGTACTGAGCCAGGAAGAGGTGGAGGCTGAGCTGGCTGAGCTGGCAATGGGCTTCCTGGGCAGCAGGTAGGCCTGGGCTACCTCAAAAGGGAGAAGCCTGATGGAAAAGAGCTGGGTGCAGCATTGTCTGTCAGGTGCTGACCTTGACCTACCTAAGACTCATGAGAGTGGCATGGTCACCCCTTATCTGTAGGGGTACATTGCAGGAGAGCCTGAAAGTTCAGAGTGATAGGCCCAGTTACTCAGGGCCTTTTCCCCCTAAGCCAGCACTCAGCAACATAGACCAGGCCACTTCTTTGTCTTTCAGTGTCGCAGACAGGAGACTCCTTCAGCGTAGATCTTAGCAGTCTCAGCATGTTTGGGGAGGGTCATTTTTGGATTAGGTCAGGAGCTTCTACCATCTTATTTAAAGGAAAAACTTTATGGTTTTTCTTCACTGTCATAATGCAACATCATGACTCCTGTGCTTTGCAGCTATTGCTAAGTAGAATAAGGGCCTTTTGAACACTGTGGTACTGAGGCAGCTGCTAAATGACTAATGGATAAGTGCAGTGGACAGACATGGTTATTGTTCCCCATAAGACAAGCACATGACTAAGTTTCCATCTTGCTACTCAGAATAGTGCACCTATTTAAAGTTATCTGTTTCTTATTTCTGCAGTTGAGGTTTTTTCCTTTTACTAATTTTTTTTTATGTGCATGAGTGTTTTGCCTGTATATGTGGATGTGCACCACATGCCTGCCTACAGATGGTTGTGAGCCGCCAATGTAGGTGCTGGGAACAGAACCTAGGTCCTTTAGAAGAACAGCAAGTGCTCTTAACCACTGAGCCATCTCTCCAGACCATACAGTTTTCCATTTAATGTGTTCAACTCATTGTTAGAAGTAATTGAAGTAACAGAAAGTGCAACTTTGAGATAAGGGTGCTCCTGTGTAGATGTCCTGTGGCTGCAGTAACAAAATATTACAATTGAGGCAGTGCAAACAGAAGTTTGTCCTTTGATAGGTCTAAGGGCCAGAAATCCAAAATCAAGATACGAACAAGTCCTTGCTTTCTTGGAGGCTGTTGGGGAGATTGTTCTAAGACTCTTGGGTGGCCACTGCTTAGTGCTCCTTGGCTTTTAGACTCCACCTCTCTGGTAAATTGCCTTTATTATTACATGGTGTTCCCCCTGTCTGTGTGACCTCACTTTTTAAAATTTAATTTTATATGGGTATGTACAGTGTACATGTGGAGAGCAGAGGACAGTCCTGGGTATCAGTCCGTCAGTCCACTTTTGTTTGAAACAGTCTCTCATTGGCCTGGTCCTTCACCATGTAGGCCAGGCTAGGTGGCCCTTAAATTTCTAGGGATGCCCATGTCTCTCTGCCTCCCATCTCACCATCATTGAGATTGCAGGTGTGCACATGTACACTCAGATTTTTACATGGCTTTTGGAGAATCTAAACGCACGGCTTCATGCTTGCAAAGGAAGCGCTTTGCTGACTGAACTAGCTCCCTGAGGTTTCTTTTTGGTCTCCTTCCTTGAAGGATACTAGTCATATTAGATATTAGATTAGGGGCCACCCTTCCACAGAATGACCCCACTTTACTGTAACTGCATTTATACAAACTATAATTCTAGATCAGGTCACATTCTGGGTCACTAGGGATTAGATCTTCAGGTCTTTGTTGAGGGGTACACAAATTGAACCAGTCTAGGTGCTCAAAGGTAAGTCCTGTTTCTGCCCATTTTTAAGGCAGAGGTAAGTGGACTAGGAGACTGGCTTCATGGTCTGGGCAAGGCAGGGCCACATGACTCTCGAAGCCCTGACAACCCAAGAGGCAGCTAGCACTGTCCCATCTCACAGATGAAAGATGTGCAGGCACCAAGAAGTGCCTGGTCCAACCACTCTGCAGATGGGGAAAGAAGAGAAGTGGTTCTATGAGGAGCTGCAGGACTGTCTCCTGGGCTGACCTCAGACCCCCTTTTTCAGGAGACCTGTGCTGGGCCTTGTGGATCTTCCCCTTCATTTATCCATTCTAGAATTATTTGTGCCATGAAAGACAGTAAAGGACAGATGCCCTCTCTGATCTCTGCCCCCTCTGCTCAGATGGGTGCAGGTTATTGCGGTCAGGCTACTATCAGTCAAAGGGGTAGCTCATGGAGGCAAGGGGACTTTCAGGCCATACAGCATCCATACAAACCTGGCCATTCATTCACCATGGGAATAAGCCCACAATTCTTACTCTCAGCCTTACTCATGACTCTTTTGCAGTGCAGATATCCCAAAGGTAGAACAATGTTCAGCCTCAGCCTGTTGTCACCTCAGTGTCCCCTGAGGATGTACTTTCCTTGCCCCCTTGGTACCCATCAACTCCATCTCTACTCACCAAGGAATAGTTGCTAGGACCCTAGCACAGTAGACAGTGCACAGGCAGTCTGCTTCAGAGCCATGTCCACCCTGGACCGCACAGGCTCAGGAGCATTGATTGCTCTGTGATCATGTTATATGAATATGGTGTTGCTGGTTAATTTGGGGAAAGTATTTTAGATACAGGTGGTATAAATTAACTCATTCCCAGGGTGGGAAAGAACTGGCCATTTCATGGTCAGAAGCCTTGAGTACAGGAAGTGAGAGAAAGTGACAGAGCAGCACAACCACACTCAGGAGCTGCAGGGGTGAAGCAGTTAGGAGAGAGCAGCCACTGGATCGTCTACATAGATGACAAAGGGCCTTGCTACCTGCAGAGCTCAGGAGTGTCCAGAAAGAAAACCAACCCCAGAAGGACTGGAATGGGATGGGAGGGAGAAAGCTGATGGAGAGATGCCTGCTGGGATGGCAAGGACACAGCCTAGGCTAAGGATCAGTCCCTAACACCCAGGGATGACAGGGCCTCTAAGCTGTGCATAGGTTCCCAGATGTAGGTGGTGCCAAGGAAGGACTTTCCTGGGGAGACCTGGATGGAAGGAGCTGGTGTTGCTTTACAGCAGTGAAATAGGAAGGAGAGGACAGTGTAAGGTGTTGATGGCTGCTAGCGACAGCAGAGTGCCCGCTCAGGGATGAGCTGAGCAGGAGTTATGTCTACTCAAAACGGAGTGAGGGTGGAGTACAGAACCCCAGGCTAGGACTCATTTGAGGTACACACAAGTGGCCAATGATGGGCAAAAGATCGTAGTAGGCACCAGGGGGGATGGGTAACACCATGGAAACAGTGTCCTCCAGACACAACAGGACTGATGCACATGTGAACTCACAGATTGTAGCAGCATGCACAGGGCCTGCACAGGTTCAAGCCAGATGGGGTCCCAGTTTTGAGAGAAGTGGACATGGGCTCCCACCCCTAACAAGAAGCTATCTCCAATTGACAACCACTAGCAAAGGAAAAATTAGTTTTCTCCAATGGAATCTCACTGGGTTACCAACCAGACTTAAGGGCAAGCCCATGCCCCAGCTATAGATAGCCAACACAATGGTATTT
>LZPO01117302.1:24054-45302 GCA_001675575.1 Neotoma lepida
CTCAGCCAGATGCCCTTTGGAGTAGGCACACTGGACTAGAGCACATAGTCTAGCTTCAGGAATCCCCCGCTAGACATGGACTCAGGTTCTAGGGTCGGGGTACATCCTAGAAACTTTTGAGGCCCCGGAAAGACTGACTCCCTTTGCCAGAGAGACTCAGGGCTTCTGTTTCAAACAGGATCCCCAAGGCTCAGAGCCCTGTGGAGGGCAGAGCAGCCATGGAGAGATGTGTGTCCTCAGCCTCCTGTCTTCACTGCCCCTGGCTACAGCAGACTTCTCTTTACCAGGCGCATCTCTTCTTTGGTCCGTTGTCCCATTGTGCACTGTTGCATGCCCAAGGCCCCAACAGGAAACTGACAGTTCCTCTCTCCCAACTGCCATCAGCGTGAGGTGATGTTCCTTGCCACCCTCCTATGCTCTTCATCTTCTGTGACTCCAGAACGACCTGCGTTCCTCAGAGCCTTTCTTCTGTGGCCCCAAGCAGGACCCTTATTTTCCACTCCCACTCCACCAGCTCTTCCTGGAGCCGGGCCTCCCAGCCTTCATTCCTCCTGGGCTCTAGCTCCTGCCAAACCATGTTCCCACAGCTCCCCAGGGCTCCCGAACTCTGCAGAACCTGCAGAAACAGAACCTGGCTCCCTGTCCCAGCAGGGTTCATTGGTGGGGCTCCCACCCCATCAGCCCAGCAACATCAGATACTTGGATTCTCTGTTCTTTCCTCTGACCCACTCTTGATAGCTCCAGCACTGTTCTCCTCTGTCTCTTTCTGTCACCAAGGCCCCCTGCCCAGCCCTTAGGCCTTAGCCTGTCTAGGCTGTGGTCACCAGCATTCATCATTCAGCCCATTCTCCATGAGCTCAAAGAGATCTAAGAACTCAGTCTGACACTATCATGTCACTTCTCAAAACAGACCAGAGTTCCCTGTGACTGTAGCCTGACCCACCACCAGCAGCCCAGAGACCCTGAGCTGTACAGAGCGTGGCTTCTGGGTAGCATGGGTCATCTGTCAGAAGGCATCACCCGGGACCCACCCTTCCAGGAATAGTCTCCTGGGGCTGTCACCCCAAAGCACACAGACCAGACCCCTTAGTCATTGTTGTCTCACAGGATAGAGGCTAAATGGGGGTGAAAGTGTCAGCTTGGCTGAGACCTCTTGGTGGTATGCAGATAATCATGGGCATTCCTTGGTGTGTAGGTTCACCCCTATATCCCTGGCTTTCTCCTCATGGGTGTATCTGTGTCTATATTTACCTCTTTTCACAAAAGAAGCCAGTCATACTGAAGCAGGGACCCACCCTACTCTACCATAAACTCATCTTTACTAGTGCTATCCTCATTGAACCTGCTCAGAAGAATGATCCCATCTGAGGCAATAAATGTTCAGCCTTCAGCATATGGATTATTAGGGAATACAGTTTAGCTCATAACATGCCCTGGTCCCAGGGTCTCCAGCTTGAGAGTCAGGGCAGATTCCTGGCCACTGAGGTTCACATGCCTCAAGGTTGCCTTTCCAGCAGATCCTATCAGCTGGTGTGCCTCTGCTGTTGTGTGAACATCCATTCCAGGTCCTTGGAGGCAGAGATCGCCTGCTTGTAATGACGCCACAGGAAGGGTATGAGCCATCATCTCCATCTGGAAGGTGGAGGATGCCAGGCCTAGACATCAGCTGGGAGCTGCTCCAGCCTTCCTCTCATGTCTTCTCCCTAGGAATGCTCCCCTGCCATTTGCTGCAGCTGTGACCCACAAGGCAATTTCCCAGCTACTACAAACAGACCTTTCTGAATTCAAGAAGTTGCCTGAACAAGAGGAGGAGGAGGAGGAAGAGAAAGCCTTTGTGACCTGTGAGTTCCTCTCATATGGCTCTGAGACTGTTTAGCAAGAGACAGGTTCAGGTTGACACTAAAGGTCAGTGCCTAGGGTGCTGTCAAGACAGTAAGGTCAAAGTACAAAGAAAACCTGACATGGTGGAGGAAAACCTGCAGTGGACTGACCAGCACGCAGGTCAGAGCCAGCCAGTGAGACGGGCATCCTGTTGTTACCAGACACCACCTTCATCTTCTCTCTGTTATGCTTCAGAGCCCTTAGAAATGAATGACGCTTGTCCTGCTTTACACATGAACCCAAGGTGTTGGCTCACAGTAACAGCCAACCTCACCTGTGCTTGCTGCTCCCTCTCAGCTGACATGAGGCCCTCAGCAGCATGGCATGTCCACCAATGGAGGGGAGCATCTGTTGTCTAGGTCCCCTGCCTTGACTTACCTTAGTTGGGACCATTGGATGTCAGCACTCAGTGACCCCATCATTATGAGGTAGCAAAGGATAGAGGCTTACGTATCTGCTGCTGTTGGAGCAGCAGCCATCAGTGGGTTGGGCCCTACAATGGTACACCACAACCAGAGGGACCCAGGAACTGGGAGTGAGTGCCAAGAGGCTTCAAGGCCATTTGACAGAGAATTTGCTTATAAGAATACAGGGCTCTTATCTGCATGACTCTCTTTCCTAGTCTTTTAGCAAGGTGCTGGGTGTTGTAAGATCAGACTTGCCAGGAAGGAAGTGGCAGCGGCAGGAGTGCGCCACACAGGCTGTGGGATTGTGTTCCAGGCAACAGAAAGCAGGTTCTCCTTCACTGCTGCTTCTGTGTACTTTAAGCTCGGCATTAGGGCATGTGTAGAAGGAAAGACACAGAACACAATAGAAGAAAAAGAAAAATATATGCAGCCTCTAACACTTGTGCCTACCAGCCACCCTCTCCACCCTTTTCCTGGCCCCCTCCACAACTCCCTGCCAGCCATCATCCCAGCATGGCCTTGCCCCTCTGCCTGGGAGAACTATCCACAGTGACAACGGCCATTGTTCTCTATAAAGCCTGCAGGCTTCCAGCCTGGTGGCAGTTGCCATAGCGCCCCACAAAGGAGGCACGCCCACCTTACCTCTCCAGACAGGAAACAGCATCACCTGCTGGTAGGAAGGAGAATAGCAGCTGACAAGCCAGGCCTTCACCAGGGCATGTGGAGACCGGAGGAGCCTGCCCCGCCCTCCCTGTCTGTCCCAGAGCTGCCATTGCAGGCCTAGGCTTGTGGTTTTAGGGCTTGTGGCAAGTCTGTAGTTTCCAAGCTGTTCCTGCCCAGCTGTATCAGCACATTCTGTGAGGCTGTCCACAGGCTGACATGTTACTACAGCATCTGTGCCCACCTGCCTGCAGCTTCCCTGTGATTGTTGTGAAGACAGACCTCCCAGGCAGTTCCTGAGGTCAGGGCTATAGCCCTTGGCCAGAAGTCAGGATAAGGTTCCAAGAGCCTGAGGCTGGGCATTACTGTAGGGCTTGCCAGCCTCATTTTTAATTGCCCTTTCTTTGCTTGAGCAAAATTAAAGTCCAAACCTATTGCTGGAAATAGCAATGTAACCTAAGACTAAAAAGGAGGCAGCCCAGGCTTAGAGGCTCTAGGATGCTCACAGCTTCCTAAATACCAGCAATTTCCAAGAGCAAGGAGACCACAACAGCACCCAAGTCAGTTTTATGAGTCTTGTTTTTCTACAGAAGAGAGAATGAAAGACCTAGGAAGTGATGTGGTTGGAAACTGGCTAGATTAGGGGCACATGAGTTCATCAGGAGGTTGCACTGGGTCACATTTAGAACTGTGGTTCCTAGGTTGGGCCTAATATAGTCAGTTCTGCAGCTCCTGAGCCTGCCACTCCCACAGCTGTTGCAAAATGCTTGAGTGGTACACTGTCCTGGACATGATGCTACAGCAGGCTGTAGATTTCCTGCCCCCACCTTGATAGAGGATTCTGGTTGAATTTATCCTCCCTGCTCATCGCTTTCCTTCTGTGGCTCCCTCTAGCTTCCTTCCACGCCTTCCCTTTTCTTCCATAGCCACACTTCTGCCAATTCTCCTTGTCCCTCTGGTGTGGCCTTTGATATTTGAAGTGTGTGGTTTTCGGTTACCTGACCTTGAGCTACCCTCTTAGACGATGGCCCTGACTCATATATAATTGCCACACCCACCCAGACTGGCAAGAGGGCTTTATGCATTGAGATGAAGTAAGGCCTGAAAGCTTAGCCCCTGGAGTCTCCTTTGAATTTGATCCTTGGTGGTCTCTCCTTAGAAGCTAGGCTTTGTGGGACATTTTTCTTTTAAAGTCTGAGTTCAGCTCCACACAGCAGCTTACCAGGTCCAACACTCGAGAGTGGCTTGAGCCCCACTGGCTGAAGAAACAGCAGAGTTCAAGACCACACGGGGGCAAGCACTTGTAGTGGGGAACTGGAAAAGGGTTAAACCATTGTACATATGAGGAGTCAAGGGAGCCCACAAATGTAGCTCCTGGGGTCCTACTGCCTCTGTCTTGATTATACAGAGAGCATTTCTGCCCATTTTTTTCTGGAACTAAGTGATTTTTTTCATGTACTTGTGAATAACTATGTATATAATTTTCTATCATTTCCTCAATTTAAAAATCATATCATAAATAGTTTCACATTCTTGTAAACTTTGTAATATCTGTTTCTATGCTGCCATGTAGTTTCTTCGTTTGTGGTGCTGAGGACCTAACTCAAGCGGGTGGGCTAAGCAGAGGCTCTGTCACTAGGCTCCATCCCCAGCCCTAAATGGGTTTTTTGGTTGCTTGCTTGCTTGTTTGGTTTGGGGCTTGGGTGGGGGTGGGGAGTTGTTCTGTTCTGTTCCATCCTTTAAATGAACTTTGTTTTGAAATAATCATAGGTATACATGCAGTTAATTATGGGAAATAATGCAGAGCTATCCCAACTGCGCATGACCCAGTTTCCTCCTGGTAATAGCATACAAAACTGTAATAGTTTGTCAAACACAGGATCTGAACATGGTCAGGCACAAGACAGTTTCCTTATCGAAACAATCCTTCTGTGGGCTGCCCTAACACGCCTCCCCTGCTATACCCAGTCCCTAACTCCTGGCCGTGACTGGTTTTCTCCATTTCAGTGATGTCATTTCAAAAAAGCCTGACATCTGGGCAATAGCATATTACAGATGAAGCTAGTATGATTTGTGCACTGTTCTCATGGGAACAGTACTCATTTTTCTGGAATTTATGCCCAAGAGTATAGTTGCCAGCTTAGAGGATAGTTGTGTGTTTTGGTGTGGAAATCTTTTTAGCAGCAGCTTAATTTTTCATCAGAACAGGCAGAATTCACTTATGCTTCTGTCATTGGACCTAAAGTATTCCTAATTAGTGGGCAATCCCCAGACATTTTTTTGTCACCAGCGACAGACTTCCTTCCATAGTTTATAGGTTAGTGTGCTGAGCTTGCCCTGGTTGGTGAGGTGAGGCCTGTGTAGGCTTGAGTGGGGCTATTTAAAACCAGGGAACATGGCAGGAGAGGAGTATGGGAGAGTAGTTGAGCCTCAATTGCATGGTTCTACTTTAACAATTTCTCTATCATGCCCATCAGTGCTAGATGCCAAAGGCCTGGCACGGAGCTTCTTTAATTGCCTTTGGGAAGTATGTAGCCAGTGGCAGAAGCAGGTGCCGTTGCCTGCCCAGGCCCCTCAGCGGCAGTGGCTGGTCTCCATCCATGCCATCCGGAACACACGACGCAAGATGGAGGATCGACATGTGTCCCTTCCTACTTTCAACCACCTCTTCGGCTTGTCTGTGAGTGCCGCACCGGCAGAACCCAGAACCGGGCAGTAGAGATGAGGGTGGGAGGATGATGGAAAGGTGAGGAGCCATGAGTGCTGAGAGAGCTGCCAGCCAAAGCTGAGTCGGAGCACTATTGAGAAGTTGCAGTCTTGGGGCTGAGTGCTAGGCAGCTCTCAGGGAACCGCCCTGCGGAGCCTGAGAAGCTAATTCACAGCACTAAGCTTCCAGGCACATTCCTTTCCACAGCCAAAGACTAAACAAAGCCAACAGTTGGCCTGTGTTTTTATATAGAGGCCAGGTGCTAGATTCAGACTTGAATTGCTGTGTCTCTAACAGTGAATGCCTCCTCATGCATCTGATCTTGGGTTATGTCCGCAGTAGCCTGGAAGAGCTGGTGAGCCTGAGGCTCTGAGGACTGTCCTTTCCTAAGCCTCCCTGTTTGTAGTACTTGAGCAGTTGGACTTATTTGATGGTAAAGGCTATGCCAGTTCTTCCAAACCCTACCTGTCTTGGGTGTGTTTTATTGCCTGAGGCTAGATCATTTATAAAAAATGTATTTCTTACTGGGAGACTGAGAGGCCTTATGTCATGGGCTCCATCTGAAGAGGGCCTTCATGCTGATGGGAAACTCTGCAGAACACCAAAGCAGTGCAGCCATCACATAGCAAGATAGAACAAGTTTCCCAAGAAGAAAAACTACTCCTTGATAGTCCATTCATCCCTCAGTGGATTGATCCCAATTACCTCCCAAAGATCTCCCTTACATACTGTGGGGATTAGGTTTCCAACATAATAAAGTGTGGACAAACTTTGCAACCATAGTGCTACCCTAGTTACTGCCTGGAGAACACCCCTCCTCAGATGAGAGCAGCTGGCTGGGGGTCTGACTCCCACTGTATTCCCATCAGGACTCTGTGGACCGCGCCTACTTTGCTGTGTTTGATGGTCATGGAGGAGTGGATGCTGCGAGGTATGCCTCTGTCCACGTGCACGCCAATGCTTCCCACCAGCCAGAGCTGCTTACAGACCCAGCAGCAGCCCTCAAAGAAGCCTTCCGGCGCACTGATGAGATGTTTCTCTGGAAAGCCAAGCGAGAGGTGAGAACTGGCAGCTGAGTCTAAAGTGCTGTTTGGGGAACTGTAGCTGTTAGCATCCGAGAGTTCTGGTCTCCACAGAGGAAGAAAAATGTGATTGGTGGTTCAGGAAGGAAGGTCTCACCAAGCACTGCTGGAAGTCATGCTATTTCGTTATTTCAGGCATGGGGCTCAGTTTTCATTCGAATGGAGGCAGCACAAAGCTTGTCTCTTGTACTAGTCTTGTTTTTTATCACCATAACAAAATAATTGAAGTTGGATCACTTTATAAAGATGGGTTTATTTTGATTCAGTTCAGGACATGCAGGGCACGTGGCCTTGATAATGGCCTTGCTAGTAATATGTCATGGTAGCTCAGAGCAAGAAATAGGGAAACACAGTGTGTGTGTGTGTGTGTGTGTGTGTGTGTCTGTGTGTGTGTGTGTCTGTGTGTCTGTGTGTCTGTGTGTCTGTGTATGCGTGTGTGTATGCGTGTGTGTGTGTGTGTGTGTACAAATATGCATGTGCATATGTATGGGTGTATATGTATCTCTGGTCTCCCAAAATCACCAGGACCTAACTATGAGGAGCTAGCTCTACTCTGTACCCTATCCATTCATTATCTAGCTCCAGTCTTCTCCCAGTGCTCACCCCAGCAAAGTCATCTTCCCCAATACTATAGCTGATGCTTTGACCCTCTTCATACCTCATAATGGAAATTAAGTTATAGCACATAAAGCCTTGGGATCTGCAGACCACAGCACTCCTGGGCCACCATGCTGGATCTCTACAACATAGACAAGGTCTGCCAACCCAGCAAAGGGATACCTGACTTAAGATGCAGGCTGGTTCCTTCAGCTGAGGATGGTAGAATGGCAGACAAGTGCTGAAGAATTGATCACTTACAGCTTCCATGAGCAGGAGTTACAGGGCAGAGAGGCAAGCCTGGTTTCCTAGGAATCTAAGTCCCAGCAAGCTCAGTTTTAGGTCCTCTGAATTACCCATGCTAGTCTGAGCTTAAGAACAGCCCCCAGCTAGCCAGTGCCAGGAGAATGTAGGCCCCATAGGTGAATGAGGCAGCTTTGGGGGCATGGGATCCAGACTGTCTGGCGTGCCTGTGAAAGGTAAGAGTAACAGAGCAGGGGTTTGTGTCACTAAAAGTTCAACAGCTCTGGGAGTGCTGGTCTCACCAGGATCAACAAGACCCCAGATGTCAACTCATCAAAAAACAAAACAACCAAAAAGAAAATATAAAGCATGATTAACAAACTGTCCCAGTGCCCCTTGTTCAGCCAGGTCTCAAGAGGCCACCAGGAGCCACTGGGAACTTCTCTTCTTGGAATGACAGTTATGTGTAGGGATGAGGCCCTTGTTTATGAAAAAAGACAGTGGGCCTCTCCTCTGTGACCTAAAAGTGACTTCACTGGGCCCTCCCAGCAGCAGTGAAGACAGGGTCTAGTACTGTACGCATTTTAGTCATTGAGACACTGATATTTTAGACACTTAAGAAACCAACCTCAGAAATGGGCCTGCAGGGCCTGTGCTTAGGCCAGCACAGAATCCTGCAACAGTGACAGGCAAAGAGCAGATGGCCACTGGCTGACAGTGAGCTAGGAAGCCANGCCGCCCAGAGTCTGAAAGACCTCAGGCCCAGAGCTTCAATGGTAGAGGCCACCCTGGCATAACAGAACTCTGGAGAGAGATTCTCAATCATCATACACTGACCAAAAGACCTTAGTGGAATACAGCAGAACTGAACTCCATTTCTCAACAGAAAGCTGTGGAACATCTAAAACTCTAAGGGTAGTCTAGTGGCCTCCGTCACATCCAGCAGGTTGAAGCAGGCCACCGAAATTAGGGTTACCCCTCAGAATAGAGAAAGAAGTTTCTTAAGCAGGTGTTTAGTTCCCTTCCCTTGCCTCCTTCTTGCTCTGGGGATCAAACTTAAGGGCCTCACATGGATAGCACAAGTGGTCTACCACTGATCTACACCTTCAGCCCTTTTTATTTTTTATACAGTTTTGCTGAGATATAATTCAAGCATATGTTGTATTTGTTTACAGTATGCAGTTGAGGAAGTTCTTACACATACACTCATGAAGCCCTGCCTTAATATTGGTCATGCCTAAGTCTTCTTCCTGCTCCCTGTGGTCCCTTCCCTTCCATGCCTATTTTCAATATGAGTAGTCTGCTTCCTGCCACTGCAGACCATCTTGCCAGTTCCAGCACTGGGTATGAAGAGGGTCCTGTGGGACATCTTCTCTCTCTACAGCATGAAAATGAGCATGAGTACAGCTGTGGGGTTCATTTGTAGAGGACCACCTTCCTCCTCAGTCTTCAACCCTACATGGCTCTCCTTCTCTCCCTGCAGCGACTACAGAGTGGCACCACAGGTGTGTGTGCACTCATCACAGGAGCAACCCTGCATGTTGCCTGGCTCGGAGACTCCCAGGTCATTCTAGTACAGCAGGGCCAGGTAGTGAAGCTGATGGAGCCACACAAACCCGAGCGACAGGTAAGAGGTGCCTTTCATCCAAGCTTAAGACGTTCTCAAACCCTGCTGTGCTGAGCCCCAGTTGGGGACCCCTCGGGGAAGTGGAATGCCAAGAGCATGGTATTGTTCGGGTAAACTAGAAAGTACGAAAGGGTCCAGAAGACTCCCAGTGCTCCTGACGAAGCACNGGGGTCCCATGTGAGCCCTTCCTGGGAGCCCAGAGTTTCAAGCAGGAACAGGCAAACCCAGAAATGGGCCCTGTGGGGCCTGTGCTCAGGCCAGCAGAGAATCCTGCAACAGTGGCAGTGAAAGAGCAGATGGCCACTGGCTGAGTGAGCAAGGAAGCCACACTGCCCAGAGTCTGGAAGACCTTAAGGCCTGGACCTTCAATGGGTAGAGTCTAACCCTGGAATCCTAGAATTCTCAAGTCACTCAGCCTCTTGAATCTTGAGGTCCTCACCTTGGACATATGAGTTCCAAGTGCTCAGGTTCTGATCTCACAAACATGTCTAGACTGTCTCCTAGAGTCAGAAAGGGAAGGCAGAATCAAGGAATGCCTCTACACCACCTCCCCCAACCCTGTTTTCCCTATACTCTTCTCTGCCTTGCGTCACTTCATTGTACAGCTGGGACCTCCCCTTATCAACACACAAAGCTCCCACCCTTTCTTACAGACATGTAGCATGGCCTTCCATTCACAGTCCAGTCCCCAAGTCACAGACATTCACCAGGATTCTCTTCTTTCCATTCTTAAATGCGGCAACAATGATAACTGTGTACATCACATGGTCCAGGCTCAGGTGTCTGCACAACAGGCTTCTAGGAGCAAGGATGCTAAGTCATGGTAGACATACTCATCTTGGAGATTTGCCCAGCTTCTGTCCTCAGCCTGGACCAGCCTGAGCCGAGCACTGCTGCTGTTAAGAGTCCACTGTGCCCAGTCTTACCAGTCCATGGAGTCTGCCCATCTGCTTCATGGCATTTCATAGAGAGAAATAAACAAATGCCTGTTCACTCCAGATAAAGCATTGGTGGCAGACCAGAGTCACTTCTCCTAAGTCTAGTGGGTGAACCAGGCGTTTATTAGGATTACTTACAAGTAACTTGAAGCTGCGTCATGGAAAAACCTACCCCAGGCTCATGAAGGCGTCATCCCTGCAGCTTTCTGCACAACATTCTGGGGTTCCCAAACCTTAAAAACCCAGGGAACTTCTCTCCCTCCAGAAGGGTCTGTTTCAGCTAGAAGGAAATCATTCTGCAACACCAGCTGGAAGGCAAGAATACCTCATTTTCCCTTAATTTTCTTGTTCAGAGTGAGTTTGTTTTAGTTTTTTGGGGATTATTGGGTTTTTTGTTTGTTTTTTTAGGTAAGTTCTTCCTATGTAGCTCTGCCTGGCCTAAAACCTCCTATATAGCCTAACTTGACCTCAAATTTGAGACAATCCTTCTGTCTCTGCCTCTCAGGTGCTAAGATTACAGGTGTGAGGTACCACACCCAGCCTTCCAGAGTAAATCTGAACATATTTTGTTGTTAAAATTTCTTATTTTTCTTTATGTGCATTTGTGTTTGCCTACATGTATGTGATCTACATTTGTGCCAGTATCTGCAAAGGCCAGGGGAGGGTGTCAGAGCTCTAGAACTGGAGTTACAGGCCATTATGAGTCACCATGTGGGTACTGGGAACTGAACTTGGGTTCTCTACAAGAGCAGCCAGTGCTTCTAACCACTAAGCCATCTCTCTAGCTCTTGAATATCTTTTCAGAAGTTCAAGATCATTGCATTCTTTTCTGCATGCACTTTGTCCTTTGCCTGTTTTTTTTTCACTGACTATGGGCATTGCAATCCATGTTAGGGAGGTCAGCTCCTGCCTGGGTACTTGGACATGTTCCCCACACATTGCTCTTTTGTCATGTAAGGACAGGTATCAGAAGGAGACATAGCACCTGGTTTGGGAGGTACATGTGCTCACACTAGTGTATAGAAGAGAGAACCAAGGTTCAGAAAGGTTCAGTCACTTGCCCAGAGCACACAGCTAAGGTGGTAGCCTCTGCCACTCTCCACCACAACCACAAGGGATTGACATCTGGTCCCTGGCAGGCCCTCCTTCCTTGGGCAGGTACAGTATAGCCAGATCTGGATGCATGCCAACCTTTGCCCAGGAGTTGAATACTCTATTTCCTACTGCCAGCACCTGCAAGCTGGGTCTAGTAACCCCTTTTTCCATCCAGTCCTGAGTCCTTGCTTGACTCTTCCAAGCCTCGGGGTTTGTCTGTCAGACAGGGTCCTTTGATGGTATGGGATGAAGATGGAATCAGTGCCTATACAGGAGAAGCACACCTGTGGGTTAGGTGTCTGCTGACCTGTAGCCTGCCAGAGCCAACCTCAGATCCCAGCTCCTTCCCCATCCTGCCAGCTCTCGCCTGTGATCCCTGTCACTGCCTGCCAACTGCCAGAAAAGCAATTAGACATCCATACAAAGACCCCTGCTGGAGCAAGAGCCACAGCAGGAACATGGGAACCTGGCAGCCTGGAGAGCTTCAGAGAGGGCCCAGCAACCACCACAAGTGACTCTAGGGTTGTGTGGGAACTTGTGATGGTATCTTATCCTGCAGTTGTCTAAACAGAGCCCATCCCACTCCTGGGCTCAGTTTAGGCCAGCTGACATTTATTGTCTACTTTGTAGGATGCTTTCCTGAGGCAGCAAGATGATGAAACGGGACCTAGTGCCCTCTGCCCAGGCACTCTGTTTGGTGGAGAAGCAGGGCATAGCAGTGATGGTATAAGACCCAGGTCAAGTTCTGTGGAGAAAGCACATAAGGCGTGGACTGAGTGAGTCATGAAGACAGATGAGACTGCAACAAGTCAGTGATGAGAGAGAGCAGATTATGCACCACTGACCTGTAATTACTGAAAAAGGAGTCCAACCCTCATCATGGCCAGGCCACTAGAGGGCAAGCTGAGGTCTGGTCTCAAAAGAGTAGGGCTGTGAGGTTGTCAATGGCATCTGCAATTACAGGCTTTGGGGAGATACGGAAAGGGCCTTGAGAGTTAACAGAGATGCCGGAGGTGCTCTGAGCGGTGCTGAAACCTTGCTGAAGTGCAGCCCTGATGACAGGGAAAGGGGTACTGTGGCTGTTAATAGCAACTGCTGTGCCATCAAGCTTCAGCTGCAGAGAGACGGTTTCAGGAGGTGGGGAGGATAAAGCAGGAGGAACGAAGGGGAGGGTGTCAGAGGAAACAGGCAAGGATGGGTGGCTTGCACCTGGAACAGGCATGAGCGTAGGGCAAGGCTGTGATCAGTACAGACTGAGGAGGGATCCAGGAAAGGGAAGAAGGACCAGGATAACCCCAAGGTTATAGGGCCAAGCTCTGCAAGGCCAACCAGCTCAGCACATTAATCTAACTCCTGGTGCTGTCGCCGGTGCAGACTGAATGGGCTGGTCAGCACTGAGGCCTTGGCTAGGGCCTGTCATGGTGGAGATCATTGGCCCTGGTGCCCAGTTCAGCCGAATATCTCAGGACCTGGAGCTTCAAAAATGAGGGTTCTGCAACTTAGAAGCCTTGGGGATATTCTGCCCCAAGGGAGGTATGAAGTCAGGTTTATAAAACAAATAAAATAGGGATATGAGTGACCTCCCTCATCCAGGAGATGCCTTGCCCGAGAGGGCACAAGGCATGCACCCCAGAGGAGACTGATAGAACCAAAGAGAGTTTTGAGATACTTGTGGCTAGATCAAGCCTCTACTCATCTCCTTGCAGTTAGGGTTGGAGCACCATGACCCTTTAGCAAACAGAGACAATGCCTAGGAGTGAGTTTGGAGAGGGATAACCAAGGGCTGCATATAGGGCTGCCTCTCGCGGCCCTGGCTCCAGTGTGTGTCCTACCCTGTAGCCTTCTATACACAGCACATGCTTCACCCAGCAGTTTTCAAGGTAGACATAGAAGCCCTAGATTAAAGTTGAGGGATCTGCTCTCCAAGTCTGAGCTAACACCATTCTCCTGGCCCAAGAGAACCTTCTTGGCCCAAACACTGCTTAGAGATGCATCTTGGCTTACAAGGCTGACCCTTCTATGCTGCCCCATTTCTTGATTAACCAACCGTTCCCACAGCTGAAAGATAGTGAGGTTAGTTACAGTTTACCCTGTTTTTAATGATGACTTAGATATCTAGCTAAGCCTCTTGACTTGGTTCAAGTACTTTGGCATCAAGTGTATCTTAGGAATGACTTAAATTCTATTTATATAGTGACATTTGAGCCCCTCCCCTCACCCAAGTCCCCACCTTATGACTGTCTCTTGCAGGATGAGAAAGAACGCATTGAAGCACTGGGTGGCTTTGTTTCTCTCATGGACTGCTGGAGAGTCAACGGGACCCTGGCAGTGTCTAGAGCCATTGGTAAGGGGATACACAAGGGCAGCTGCAGGGTGGGGAGCCAACGCTTGCTTACTTGGTGACGTAGGGCAGAATCATGTTCCTGAAGTACTCACAGCATGTAGACCTCCTAGACATACAGTGGAGCTGCCTCCAAATAAACCAGGATAAACTAAAAATACTGTGTTCAGAATGTGATCTACCCAACCTAGTGGACCCCAGCTCGACTCAGTCTAGGGGAATGTGAGCAGTTGCCTCCAGGATCCCAGCTAATTGTAAGCTGCAGTTCTCTGCTGCTTCCTTGGCACGGAGAGGGCTGGATCAGGTCNCTGTACCCAGGAGAGGCTCAGGTTCAGGGTGCAACTTGTATTGACTGTGAATACTGTCACACACTCTAAAGTCCAGAAATTATTAAGAAGGAAGAGTATAGCTCGGTTGGTAAAGTACCTGCCTAGCACGCACGGAGTCCTGGGCTCAATTCCTTAAATCAGGCGTGCTGGCACATAGCTGTAGTCCATCCCAGCGTTCAGGAGGTAGATGGAGGAGAATCAGAACTTCAAGGTTATCCTGGCCTATGTAGGGTATTTGAAGCCAGCCTGGGCTAGAGATCTTGTCTCCAGTAATAATCAAGTAGAAACATAGAAAATCAGGGGCCCTCTCTACGTCCCCCTACAATACAGTAGGAAACCCCTAGCCGGGGTTAAATATTCTCTAGATGAGGTTCTTCTTTTAGCCCATTCACACTAACGATTCTTTTCTTCCTCCAAAAACAATGTTCAAGATCTATTTTCCTCTGTATGCCACCACTGCTGGGACCCAGCTCAGAGACTGCACCTGCTCCTTCCAACGCCATCTCCAACTTGTCCCTGGGAGTTTGGCATCTGCCCTCTCACCTTCCTGAAGTCTTTGTTGGCTCCTTCCTCACAGCCTGTCTTTATGCTGTTGTAGCTATTTATCTCTGGACACACTGGAGATGGCAGCCATTCCTGGAGCAAGAGCTGCTCCTGTGGAGCTAGGGGACGATGACTCTGCTCCCAAGAGGGTGGGAAGCACTAGGCAGGTGACCTCTCCAGAGCCAGCTGAGCTCTGCACCTACATGCCCTTGGGGATGGTGATAGGAGGTTGGTCCTGGGCATGTGGGCAGTAGGAAACAAGGCTCTCTGTCTGTTCGTTCTCAGGGGATGTCTTCCAGAAGCCCTACGTGTCTGGTGAGGCAGATGCAGCATCCCGAGAGCTAACAGGCTCAGAAGACTACCTGTTGCTTGCCTGTGATGGCTTCTTCGATGTTGTTCCCCATCAAGAAGTCTCGGGTCTTGTCTACAGCCACTTGATCAGGCAGAAGGGCATTGGGTTGCGTGTTGCTGAGGAGCTAGTGGCAGTGGCCCGTGACCGGGGCTCCCATGACAACATTACAGTCATGGTAGTCTTCCTTAGGGACCCCCGAGAACTGCTGGAAGGTGGAATCCAGGGAACAGGGCGTGCCCAAGCAGATGTAGGAAGCCAGGACTTGCCCACTGGCCTCTCAGAACTTGAGACCAATACCTCACTGAGAAGCTAAGTGGTCCAGGCCCCCTGCCCCATCCTAACTCTCCTGCCCTTGTGATCCTCCCCTTCAAAGACCTTAGATCCAGCAGGTATAATGAGCAGGGGTGCATACCCTCACAGCATTCCCTTAGCACCCCAGCCCTTCATGCTGCCTGCCACAGCCTGTCCACAGAACTGCAGTGGGCAGCAAGTGNATCTCAGAAGGAAGCATAGGAAAATGACCTCACCAAAGAGAAGATGGCTGAGGTGGTCCCAGCAGTACAGGGCTGAGGACAGAGACCACAGGCACCGGTTGGCACCCTAACCAAAAACACAGGTCAGGTCTTAGACCCTCACATAGACCTTTCAGGCCCATCCTGGGGTAAGGTCTGCAGCCAGGTGTCTGGCCTGGGCTTGTGGCTTCTCACTGTACCCATGGCTGGGAGGGTTTGGTCTGTACTGGCAGACAGGCCTCACAGTCCTGCTTGACTGCTGGCTTCCCAAAAAGGAGACATTGGCCTTGCTGGGAGGAGCACCAGGGGACTGGCCCACTGCCACTCTTAACTGAGTTCTAAGGCCACTAGGGTCTTCTAGACCTCTCTTTCCCTTGAGCATCCTAGAGAGATGAAGTCAGATGTGTTTGTTTTGTTTGTGTACTTAGATTTATTGCAGGGAAGGTTTAATCCAGAATCAGTATTCAGGTTTTATCGTGTTTTATCAGTGCCAAGCTGACCCACAAGGTCATGTAATTTAAGCTAAGCTTAGCATTTATTTTATTCCTAAAAACTTAAGTATTTTACTTTTTTATGTATTCATGAAGACATTTGCAGTATTACTGGGGTTTTTTTTTTTTCCTAAATCAGGATGGAAACAAACTTTTCAGGTTGTGTTAACAAGCCACTTAAGTGCCTTAATCAGCTTTGGTGTAGATGAGAGCTGCTGGGCCCAGCATGGATCCTGATGGGTGTGTTCAGGTTCTCAAGAAGGCAGCATTTGCTGTAGGAAGGTGCTTCTGGGAACTTCAGAACTTCCTTGAAGTGATCAGCAGAGGCTGTGACTNTGAGCATCTGGTGTGACAGTGGCCTCCTTGCCCACCCTTGGGGTCTGGCTGGGTCCCACCTAGGAAGATCTTCCTGCCTTTGGACTAGTTTCAGAATCTCTTAGTGTGTTTGTAGTCACATTGAGTCATCGAGACAGTGCATAGTTAAGGAGCTTTGGCCAGCCCAGCAGTACACCTCCTTGGACACTAGCGGTCTGCCACCACAGTCACCACCTATCTCCTGTGGCTGTTGTCCTTCCTTGCTGAACTCTGTCCTCTATCTGAGCAACATGAAAGAGCTCCACGTCCCTAGAGTAGTAGGTAGGAGACTCAGCAATGATGCCTGGGTGCTTGGAGAGCTGTGATATATAAAATCAGGCAAGGAAGCCAGGCAGAGGGAGAGACAGCCAGAGTAGAAGGACTAAGGAGGCCCCCAGGGAGGTTCCAGTGTGAGTCAAGGCTGCTCCATGCAGACACCAGCAGGTTCAGAGGACAATGAGTGGCTTAGCAGAGGCTCAGGGAGGGCAGCATTGGGAAGAAGCTTGGCTGTGAGGTCACCATGGAGACGATGGTAGTCCACAGGTAGAGAGCAGAGCCTCAGCAAGGTTTGCAGAGCTTTGCTCAGCACACCTAAGCCTTCTCTCAAAAGAAACAAGGGTGCACATGCTTTTGCCCCTGAGGCAAGTACACTGTCCAGCAGTGTGGGGAGTGGGGAGCCAGCTTTGGTTGGGCACACCACCTGAATGCTTGGCCTTTACCCGTTCCCACAGCAGGAGTGGAGGAGTTGAAACCATGTAGTTGATTCCTTGGTCAAAGTCTCCTGATAGGAAGCATCCTAAACGCTCAGATAATTGCCACCATAATGACTGGGTAGTGCTCAACTTGAAGGCCTGATGCCCTTTCAGCACAGGAGTGTGGTTGTTGGTCCAGCCTGCCTGTAGCAATGACCTTGATAGAGAGAGATACTGACTTTGGTTTTCTCCCTTTTTTGCTAATCTTATTCTGTTCATTGCTGGTAAGAGTGGAATTCAGGCCCACATAGATGTCCCTTGATGGTCTGATTCATACTTACATATAAGGTTGTGCCAGATATCAAGGTCTCAGTGTAAAGGGAAGCCCCTTTCCAGGCTTCTCTGAGTGCCTCCCCTTCCCTTAAGTCCATCTGCAGTGGTGATAGCCAAGACCTTGCTGGGCAGTAGTCCAGAACCAACGTTAGGCACTACTCCATTCTTACCTAGTAGCCAAGAGAGGGCATATTCTCCTGCTATTGGGGGCTGGCCTTGTGCTAGCTCATAGACACAGAGGAGGACTCTTCTATCTTGACTGGAGCTGCCAGTTCTAGCCTACAAGAGGATCCCCTAGCCAGAGTAATCCACTTCTTAAGTCCCAGCTTTGCCACCAGCTCATTGCATGAGCTGAACAAGTCACTGTACCTCTCTGGCCTCAGTCACCCTTTGGTAAGGCACAGAGAGGGTTCACAGCATTACCAATCCCTCCAACATGGAATTTTAGAGGTATAGGGTCTGCTCAAGGTGAGCAGCTGCCAGAGCAGAGGAGCCCATCCTCCACCGGCAGTTGAGAAGGTTAAGTATTATTAGTGTCTATTCTTAAAATTAAGTGGGCTGGAAGAGAGCTGAGTTACAGATAGATGCCAGTGTCTTGCATGGATACAAAAGCTAAAGCAGTCGGGCTGCCTCCCAACTAAGCCCGTAGGAGTAAGAGGTGGGAGGGCACAGGCAAGCTTTAAGGATTTTAGTCAGAAACCAGGATAGGAAGTGGTGTGTTTTAAGGGGTGTGGAAGCAAGGCATCTGCAGCATAGCTTTGGGAGTCTCAGGACTCATGATGGGAGAGGCACAGGCACCTGGAGGTTTCAGGAAAGCCCCTGCCATTCACCATGCTCTTTCTGCCCCTGCCCTCTTGGGTCCTGCATGCAGTACCCTCCCCCCATGGTAGGTTTCAGCGTGGGTNTCCTGGCTACCTCAGCTGTATTCTCAGGGCCAGGAGGACGGCCCTAGCCAGACTGTAGGGAAGCCAGGCCAATTTGTGTAAAGCAACCTGTGTTTCTGGCTTGATTCTGCCTCTGTAGCCTCCAGAGATCATCTTCAGGAGTCCTGTGCTTTCACTGAATTCTACAGCTTTACCAAGCACACCGAGCTTTGCCAGTTACATGCCATGTGGGCCTTGCCAAGGATTTATTTCAGGGGCTTCCTGGGAGTCATATGCAACATCGAGTCTTGTTCTAAGATATCATGTTTCTCTAATCTTAGGGACAAGTGCCAATGTGATGAGCTCAGGACAGCTTCCTGGGGCCCATTGTATTGGTGTCAATAAATGTATATTCAAGACTCCTGAGTACCACTTGCATCTCTCTCCTCCGAGTGTCTGTCTGTATGTAGTTACTTCTGTATCACTAACAAATACTTAGCAGAAAAACTTTAAAAAAGGAAGGTGTTGGTTAAAGGTATCCTAGAGTGATCCCATGTACTTGTGACAGACTTCATGGGTGTCTACACCAAGTGATCGGCTTCCTCAAGCCAAGTCCTGCTTTCTGGTTTCCACAATTTCCCAAAATAGTACTAACAACTTGGGACCAAGCATTGAAAACATGGGCCTTCGAGAGACATTTTGGATTCAGGACCCTCTTGATGTCCAGGGTATGTTTTGAAGCTGCTGAGGATCTGCACTTAGCCAACTGGTCCTAGTTGTCATCCTGAGACTGTCTGTCCCACCAGCTATTGGGGTAGTAAAGAGGGATCAGGCCTCTCAGGAGCCCCAATGTCATCAGCCTCACCACAGCCAAGAGCCTGGAATGGCTCAGTCATTTGGTCACTGAGACCCCCACCCTCTGCCTGGCACTCTTCTTCCTGCATGTAGGGCCCTCAAACAGGGCAAGGGCAAAAACTCTCAGAAAAGGAGTGCACTGTGGGGAGCATGGCTGCCGAGCCCTGGGTGAATGTACTAAGATCTCACGCTGGTTTCTGAAGCAGGGTTATGGAACATTCTTTTTCCTTGTTTAGATTTTCCCCTGAGTTCTGTTTTCTTAATACAGGAAATGTGCTTTTGTTTTCAGTCAAATTTTATTTCAGTAGAACAGATGAATGTTAAAATATGATATTTTGGGTATATTATCTCCAAATACCCAAATGAATTAGTTACTTTTGCATTACTGTGATTTAAAAAAAAAAAAAAAACTGACAAAAAGCAAGTGATGGAAGAAAGTTCCAGAAGGGCACAGTCCATCTGAGTGGGGAAGGCATGTCAGGAGCATGAGATGAGGCCAACCCAGCAGCCTGGAAGAGCAGATCTTATCCACAGAGGAAACAGGAAAAGACCAGAAAGTGGGTTCAACTATAAACTTTCAAAGCCCACCCCCAGGGACCCACTTCCCCCAACAAGGTCCCAAGCAGTCCACCAGCTGAGGACAACTGTTGAAGCACACAAGCTTGTGGGATGTATTTCATATGAAGCCACAACACCCTTTAGAAGCCTTCCACTGAGGGGAGTCCTAAAGAGCTTGCTGTTGCTGTGGGAACAAGCTGCAGCACAGCACTGTCCATCAGGACTTACACACAGTTCTGGAACTGAATCAAGTCAAAAGGTTTTGTTTGCTATCTCTAGAAACCATTTTTGCCAAGAGCAACCGAGGTATCTGACTTGTAGAGAGCATGCTTTAGGCTGGATGTGGTGGCACCCACCTTTAATCCCAGCATTAAGAGAGGCAGAGGCAGGACAATCTCTGTGAGTTTGAGGCCAGCCTGGTGTACATAGTGAGTTCCAGAACAGTCAGGGCTACACAGAGAAATCCTGTCTCAAAAAACCAAACCAAACTGAAAAAAAGAAGCTTGTGAGAAATCAGCTGGTAGCATAAGAGAAGGGTGCTAAGACCCAGCGTCTCTCTACAGACCTGGCAATGGCCTGAGCAAGCCAGGTAGCTAAGTCAAGGGTATGGAGGACAACAGCCTGGGAAGTGGTGGGCTCACTGTTCTAGAGAAGGGCCTGGGACTACAGGACCCAATGGCTGGAGAGACTGGTCCTTCAAGGCTTACCTCAGGATCATTAGCATAGGTGGCCTTTAAGAGAGATGTGCCTGGACCCACCCAGCTCTCCATTTGACTGTAGACCTGCAGCCTTCCATCCCTCCTCAATGACCTCCAGCTCACCTGGAGGACCTCACCCACCTTGGGGACAGCCAACAGCTGGCTAGAGTGGGATTTGCTCCCCGAGGCCTCAGCTCCTGTAAGCACATGCAGACTCAATTAGGCTGGAGCCCCCAGAATGCAGGACACCTGAAAGCCTTCTCTGTGCCCTTCAGGGTCAATATGTCATTTCAAGTCAAGATGACTGAGAAGTCACCAGTAGCAGGGCTCAGTCTAGCCATGTAGCAGACATTAGCCTGGCATGTGTAACACAGCTCCCAAGGCTGGGATGAGGGCAGCCCACAAAGCCAGCCACCAAGTCTCCACCAACAGTGGACGATATACTGCCTGCCAAGTCTTCAGGGGCAATTCTTCAACCTGTGGAAGCGGTTTCTAACTAGTTTCTGCCATTTGATTTGTGATTCTTTCCTCAAACAGGAAAAGAAAGTAGCAGGAACAGCAGCCTCTTCCTGGGCTTCCTCGGGAGCCACAGAGACCATTAAAGCTCCTGCATGAAGCACAGACTCCGAGTGCCAGTGAGGATGGGATGGGTCATCCGAAACAAAGTAACCATGAAAATACCATGGGAAAACCTGTTACTGTATAAACCATTGAAAGCCAAACAGTCTTCCAATAAACTTCACTCTGCTTTTTAAAATGTCCTGAAGTGATCTCTAGGACTGGGAGAGGCCTGTGTGCCTTAGGCCTTCCGGGAACTTATCAGCCTACACCTGCTGCACCCTTTCCTCCCCAGTACTGTCTCAGCCCAGGCCCCTTCCACTCTGCTGGTGCCTTTGGGCCTCTGCTGTTCCCCAGCTCATCTGCCTTGCTTCTCTCAGCCCTTCCCCAGTCACACAGACTGGCTCTTCCAGGCTGCAGACTGTGCTTTATGGAAGGCAACCTCATCTGCTGCTGTTGGGCCTGGGGGAGTGAGAATGGAGATACTGGGGCTGGGCTGTGGCAAAGCCAGGCAAAGAGGCAGGAATTCTTT
>LZPO01117302.1:62594-76993 GCA_001675575.1 Neotoma lepida
TGTGTATGTGTATGTGTGTGTGTGTGTATGTGTATTCAGTCTATCAGTCATATTCCTCTAGAGAACCCTGACGAATACATAGAGCCACTAGCCATTTAAATTATTTTTAAAACTTTGAATCATGTCAGGGCCAGACATCATGAGGAGACTCAGAAGTCAAGCCTGCTATATCCTGCCTGAATTCCTAATCCACAGAACCCAGAATGAAATATATTTTGTAATGTCATAACACTTTGAGCACTTTATCGGGCAAAAACAGATAATGCAAGCATTGGCAGAGTATCAAACACCTCTATATGAGACACCACAGGAGTTTTGTGGTAGAAAAACCAACTTGACCATGGTACCAAGGTCATCACAATGACCAAATAGTCACCATGTCCCTCTGATAGGATGTGATGTGTCTTCCCCCCAGCATCGTCTTGTAACAGGATCCCAGAACATAGTAGGCCCCAGACCTGAGTACAATAAACTCCATGATAGAAATGCCATTCAGGCTGTAAAACCCAGCATGTAGACAGTACCACCTGCCAAAACAAAAACAAAGACCTAATCCATCAAAGTCCTTAGTTCTGGGAAAATCTCTAAATGTACTAACCTTACTTTTTAGTTTCTATAGTTCTGTTTCTGGCTAACTGTTCTTGTTAACTGAAGTATGTCAACCTAGAACATGGTTTTTGTGCTTAAAAGCTCCCCCTGAGAAAGGCTCAGGGCTACAGGGGGATCCCGGACACCCGGTGCAGTCACTGTCCAGCTAATGAAGACTTCCTATTGGTGCAAACCCACGTCTGAGCAGTCTTCTCTAGTGAATGCCCCACAACAATCTCTGCAGCAATCATCTAGATTAAATCTTAAGAAAGCACCAGACAGCCAGTTGTGGTGGCACACCTTTAATCCCAGCACTGCCCAGGAGACAGAGGCAGGCAGATCTCTGAGTTCAAGGCCAGCCCAGGGCTACATGGAGAAACCCTGTCTCAAAAAAGAAAAGAAAGAGAGAGAACATCAGACACACCCATGTTGAGACAGGACCAATGTGTCCATGTTACTTTAGAGGCTCACGAAAAAAAAATTTGATTTTAATGTATTTTAAAAGTAGAGGGGAAATGAACATCATAATAATTATTTCAGCCTTCATTGTTGTTGTATTTTAAAAATGGCGCAAAGGAGTCAAACTATACAACAGGGCCCAAGTGGAAGGTTTATTGAGAGGAGGGGAAGAAAAGTAAGGGGAGATGAGAGGAAGGGCAGAGAACAGGGCAAAGACCAGTCCCTGGGCATGAGAGCAAAGGAAGAGAAAGAGAAAGGACAGGAGGTGGGCAAGGCCGGCCTTTTATTAGGAAACATAGAGAATGCTCACAGGGAGTGCTCTTAGTGGCTGC
Source organism: Neotoma lepida (assembly GCA_001675575.1). Taxonomy (NCBI): domain Eukaryota; kingdom Metazoa; phylum Chordata; class Mammalia; order Rodentia; family Cricetidae; genus Neotoma; species Neotoma lepida. Next base: position 63,974 of record LZPO01117302.1, read on the forward strand.
AGCTGAGGATATATCCTGTCAGGACCCTAAGGGCAGGCCAGTGCAGATGCCTAAATGCTAACAATTGTACTTATCTCTAACAAAACTGTGGTGATATTTTATTTGTGCTCTAACAAATAAAGCTTGCCTGAAAATCAGAGGGAGGGGCTAGCCACTAGTTAACCATAGAGGCTGGAGGTCTGTACAGACAGACAGGAAGTGATAGAGCAGGGTGGAGAGAGGAAGTGATAAGGTGGAGAGAAGAGCTCGCTGTCTTTTGGCGGAGGATTTCATAGGGGTAAAAACTAGTAGCTTGCTGTTCTGCCTCTCTGATCGTTCAGCTTTTACCCCAATATCTGGCTCTGGGTTTTTTATTAATAAGACCATTTAGCAATTTGTGTTACACCAAACATCACATAAAAGGGATTCTGTGGCATTATTTTTACTTGTTTATTCTGATTTGTTGTTATAAGGTCTTACTCTTAGACCTTAAACTTGCAATATTCCTCCTGCCTCTACCTCCAAAGTACTGGATTGTGAGTGTGAACCAATTCTGTCTCTATCTCTCCTTCCCTTCATCCATTCTTCTCCCTTCTCTCTCCTCTGCCATTGAGTAGTGAACTGATAGCCGGGTGGTGGTGGTGCGCTCCTTTAATCCCAGCACTCAGGAGGCAGAGGCAGGCGGATCTCTGTGAGTTCAAGGCCAGCTTGGTCTATAGCGTGGTTCCAGGAAAGCCACAGTTACATAGTGAGGCCCTGACTCAAACAAATGAAAATAAAAAAGAGCAAAATTACATAGAGCCTGAAGTGCCATCATGCATCCTGGTGGAAGACAGCCTACAAAAGGAATATTCCAGAGAAAATGGAGTCAGTGCACAGTTGACTGGCCCACACACATGCACACATTCATACCTTGTTTCTCCTATGGAATGCAGCTGTGAGACCCCGCCAGATCTTGGGCATCTTAGACAAAGCTACCAAATTTTAAATATCATTGTAACTGAACACAGTGGGTTTATATCCTGGTGAATACAAAGTCAAATAAGCACAGCTAAGATGTAGAAGAGGAGAGAAAAATTTATTACTGCAGCAGGCCAGGACAGCACAGGAGTCCACTCCAAATCAATGCTCTTTCAGGATAAACGAAGCACGAAGGGTTTAGTCAGGAGCTTAAACATTCATATAAGGGTTGGCGCATTCCTAAGCACGATCAGTTAAGGAGTATATTCTTAGTCATACTCATTTTAAGGTCATAATTTAAAATAAAAGCTAGTCAACGCATTTGGGGACATTCTTAGTTCACATATGAAAAAGAGGAACATGATGGGCAAAGACCATTCTAGACATGCTTATTTGCACCACAAAAACTCAGCTGAAAATAGGGTCATCAAAATGATTCAGTGGGGAAAAGTTCTTTCCACCAAACTTGACAATCTGGGCTCCAAAGAAGAGAACCAACCCCAAGTTGTCCTCTGACCTCCACATGTGTGCCATGGCGTTTGTGTACCCACACATGCACACACATACCCCGCAACACACACACACAAAAATGTTTTTTTTAACTGTTTTGAAAAAAGATTTTAGTGAAAATAAAGAAAATGCTATTTGAAGACGCATTAGCATGCAGGTCCCCACAAGTGACCACCTTCCTTAGCTGCTAACAAATCCCTGAGACACCTCCCTCCTCATTCTTCTCTGCCTGAAGGGTCTCAATCAGGCAGCTGGCAGCACCCCCATGAGTCTTGAAGGAAGGGCCTGGGTGCTGCAGCTGTAGGTACTGGCTGAAGAGTCCCTTGTGGGGAGAAGGTTGAGAACCCAAAGAAAGGAGAGGGACTGAGGGGAGGAAGCAGCTCCTGATGCCATGAAAGGGAGCACAGGTAGCCTGTGTCTCTGCATCACATGGGCAGGCCAAAGGGACTCTGGAACATCACAAAGGGAGGAGAAGGACCAGGAAGAGCTGGTGCTCCTGCAAGCTGCCACTCTTTAGGTCAGATGCAGAGTTTAAATTCTGAATCTACTTCCTTCCAGATGGGGCTGCTACATGTTTCTAGTTAAAGAAGTGGAAATCTCCTGGTGCTAGAATAGGATAGGTCTTAGCATGGCCTGGGGCAATCTAATGATGGCTTTTTAAGGTTTGATATATTGCTTTGTCAAAACATTTTAAGGCACATCTAAATATGACATAAATCATGACTAAAATCAGTAGCCTTTTACATTTATAATTTATGTGGTCTAAAATATTCCCTAGGGCTTAATGTCCCAGAAAATCCAGGTTAAAAACATAAATAAGCAGGACAGCTGAAAAAAATAAGAGAAAAGGGATAATTGCTGTCATATCTGAAAAAAATAAAAGGGATAATTGCTGTCATATCTGAAAAAAATAAAAGGGATAATTGCTGTCATATCTGAAAAAAATAAAAGGGATAATTGCTGCCATATCTTACACTACAATTGCATTGAATGTGATTTTAAGATTTTAGTTGAAATATAAAAGAACCTACACATTTATATGATTAGAGCTATATAAGGAAATAGACCAACTAAGATGATGGGGCAAAAAGATTCATTTAATGATTGAGTTTCTTTATTTTTTGACTTCTTGCTTTACTATGTGTTAATATTCTGATCTGCCCCTTGAAATCCCACCCCTTGGCACCACCCTACATCCTGACACAAAAGCCTCATTCTAAGGAAAAACTCCTCCCCTTCCTCTCCCTCTCTTCCCCTTTCCTCCCACAAAGTGAACACCCTCTCTCTTTCTCTCTCTCTCTCTCCTATCTTTGTCTTCATCTCTCTATTATAATAAACTCTCCACATGGATTCAACATCTGGGTTGTCAATTACTGGCTGCCACTGTTGGAATTCCTGACCACTCCCCCAGCTAAGTGACCTCACATGCTCATGTGCAAGGGAAATCCCGCCTCTTCCTCCCTCCCCTTGTCTCTCTTCCTCTCTTCCTCTCTCCGTGTGCACCCGTGCTCTGTCTCTCTCTCTCTCTGTCTCTCTCTCCACTATCCCCCGTCTCTCTCTCCCTCTCCCCGCCTCCACTTTCTAATAAAGCTCTGATACTGGGTTTTGTTGTGCTTCGTGACCTTTTTCTCACATGGTAACCACAGTGCTGCAATTACCAACTAACAGCTGCCACTGCCCCCATGCCCGCATGGCATGCATCAGCCCAGCATGTTTCCCTGAATGCATGGGATACCCTCGGGGGTCCCTGTAAGAAGAACTTCTAACCAGTCTTATTAATAAACACGCGGAACAAGAAATAAGGGTGAAAATCTGACAGAGATCAGAGAAATTAGGAGCAAGCCACCACTCACCAACGCTGCCTCTACTTCCCAGGAGCGAAGCGGAGCAAAGAGCGAGCCTTCCGGTCTAACCTGGCTTTTTCCTCCCAAGCTACATCACTTCCTGTCTTGTCTGCATGGATCTTCAGAACTCTAAGGTTGATGCTGGGATTAAAGGCGTGTGCCACCACCTCCTATTGCTAGTTCCCCATGTGACCTTGGAGTCACAGAGAATCAAATGGATTAAGGGCGTGTGCTAACTTGCATGGCTATTGTTTTTCTATTAGTGGCTGGCAGCCCCGTTTTTCCTCTGACCATCAGATAAATTTTATTAGGGAAGACAAATAAAATATCACCACAGGTCCCCCCATGAAATAATTCAAAACATTGGTGCCCAACATCACCAGGCAATCCCACTGCTTTCTCCTGCCCACCAGGAGTCTGAGGAGCTCTGGGATCCTGTACCACCTGCCGTTTTTCAGGCTAGAGCACCACCAGGGACTCTTCACCCTACCAAATCCATAAGATTCCTCCCTTCCCTTCTGGCCATTTTCCCACAAGTGAGGATTTGTCTCGTTTCACTCACTGTACCACGTGTCCTTCGGGCTCATAGCCCCTTGGCCCTAGTCCCTATGTGACAGCATATGGAAATGGCTTGTGCCCACTCAATTCCATGGCCCATAGCGTTTGTGATGATGGTCCATTGGCTATCTTGTGCCATTATCATTGGCCCTCACTGACCTTCTGGGATGCTGGAGGTCAGCCTGCTGGGCTTTATATCTCACTGTGGAAAAGTACACCTATGGCCCCCCACCCCTACCACTGCTGCTGGCCCATGGCTTGAGTTCATTCCCCTGTGGCTCTTCACACCATGCCACAGCCCAGGGGAGTCCCTCTCTCCCACCAGGCTGAACTACTACTTCTTTGTCTTTCTTTCACAAAGTCTATTTCCTATGTGTGAATGGAAATATATGATTGATATGGTCATCTATATTTCTTTCTGACTGACTTTTAAATGGTTCAGTTTATCTGTTCCTTATCTGCTCAGTTTATTTAAAAAAAAAAACCACATGAACATATGGTCAGGTGCCATATTTGACAGAGGCAATCATGTGATCAGGCGGTGCCATCTTAAATAAGGGCAATCATGTGATCAAGGCACCATCTTGAAGAAGGTCAACCATGTGGTCAAGCCGCCATCTTATATAAGGGCAACTATGTGGTCTAGTCGCTATCTTGGCTAAGGTTATACAAGCAGGTCATATGACCTCACCGCCATCTTTACTATGGGCAGTATGGGCAGAGCACCCAGTGCTCAGGCTGTCAGTATGCAAGGAGGTTGGGGAATTGCCTCAATTGCTACTGTGCATTGTTTCACCATTGTTTTACAGGCCAAGGAAAAGTCCTCCAACCTTGGCCTGGTGTTCCCCAGCTGTCTCTCTCAGGCTCGAGCCATCTGGGCAGGGTAGAGGTCCAGTCATGGCCTACCATTCATTCCTCCATGGCCACTTGTGTAGGCAGAGCCCAGAAAGGTATGTGCTCCCCTCCGGGGCATCAGCGGAACAACATGCAGGTGGTATCATTATAGTAAGATTTTAAATTTTCAGATCTTAACATTAATACAATTCAGATACACTTTAGGTCACAAGCTCAGGATTTTAAATTTTCCTTGGCTACTCATTACCTGCTTTTCCATGATTTGGATTTCAGTACTGATTTATCTAAAACTTTTGTTTTTTTCCTCACTTGTCTATTCCTAAAGATGGTACTGTTTCTCTCTCCTGGTCTTGGGACTCCTGCTCTTCCCAATTACTAACACCATGGGCCAAAAGACTCCAAATAAATTCATAAAATTTAACTCCCGTCTCTACTCTATATTTCAGCAGGCTGCAGAAACATTGAAGCAGCAGTTGTGGACCACAACCTGCAGTGCTTTCCCTGCTACAGATGCCAGCAGAGATTCTTGTCTNTGTAATGTGGATCATCCCAGCCAAACGTAATTGTTCCCTGCCTCTACAGCCAGGTTAGATAACCACATGCTTCTGACAAATGCCCCATTGCCCAGCCTTTGACTGGCCTTTCGGCCTTTTGGGGGCCCTGACAACAACACCCCAATGCCAGCTCAAAGCAGCTCCAGAAGAGCACACATCATCCCATGTTCCCTATCCAGAATAGGCTGAAATGCTGGGTCAAAAGGAAACCCCTTGGCATAGTGGACCAATTGGCTATCTAATGCACATTGATATATATTAATTAAAATGGTTCTGCAATATGATAAGACACTTGACCTTCTTTATGCAGAACCAGGGAGGTATTATATGACCTTAAGAAACTATTATTTCTATATAAATGATTCAGGGTGGAGTTTCTGGTCCACCAAGAGGGTCCTTTTCCTTCTCTCAGAGTTGGGCTGCTCCCTGACTCTCAAGCCCCTTTTCTCCTGTTCTCATTTGGTCTTGGGATCTTTTCCCTTGTCACTCTTCTTTGTCATTCAGGATTATAAACTGGCTGTACTCAAAGATCAGAACTACAGCCACAGGTAATGGTAGTAGATTCAGATATCACTGCCAACAGCAGTCTCTCCTTACTCAAGTTCTATTCAGGCTTAAGAATGTGAACCTCCCTGTCCTTGCTAACTTCATTAAGCTTTAACTAGCTGGAAAACATGCATTTTCAAATTTAGGTCATATATGTGCTCTCAAAGTTATAAATACATCTAACAGGTTTTGTTCCCCCAGTCCTCAAACACCTGTAGAGATCTGAGAATATGGCATTTAATATAAAAGTCTTCTCATGATAAAGAGACATGTTAGCTCCTGGCAGTATCCTGTATCTCCTCCAAAAAGATAGATGGCCACAGAAGAACTTCCACTCAGAAACTTATGGCAAGGCCAGCCACACAGAGAAAAGCTGAGATCCTGTCCAGACCATGAATAAGTGGAACAACAGAGGACCAATTACACCATACTGCAAAGTCAAGGTGGGTCAGTCTCCCCAAATTTCTACTCCACAAAAAAAAAAATCTGTCAGATCTTCTTGGCCTATCAGCTGAACAAGTGCTGCCTTTGGGGCTTCTGGGATTTGCTGCCTAGGTAGCTGGAAAGCTGTCTCACTTCTTCTTAAATTTATCCTTCTCAGATCTGATGATGTTTGATGACTAGGATATCAGTTTAACAGACCCAGTCCCAAGATTAAATATATATATGTATGTGCTCTCCAGTTACAGACAGCTATGCCTCATTCACAGACTTCGTGGTGCAGGATATACCAGTTTCAGATGTAACTCCAGAAGTTCAAAGTTTTAATACTGATAAATGTAGCTTTGATAAACTGATAGAACATTGACTACAGAGTTCTTAAGAGTCCTTAAATGGATTTTTAACCCTTTTGCTGTGATATAAATCCATTCCAGCTGTCTTACAGATACCTACAGGCTCCTGGGAAAAGTTCTGCTACTGCATCGAGAAATCTGGTCTGATGAAAACTAACAATCTCCAGAGCCCATTTCTGACCCCACCTATTTTTCGAGCATATTTTGCAGANTNGTTGTTCCTGCCTGACCTCCAGAGAAATAGCAGATGTCATGGCTTCTATACTCCTGATTTAGCATGCCATTTCCTCCCAAACTCCTGGAACACCATTGCTGCAACCGGCCTCCTCAGCTCCCTCAAGGAACGTTCCTGAGATCTTCCACCGTGCATGACTCCNGGTTCCCCACTTCACCCCTTGTCAGCTTGAAGTAGCCTGAAGAATTCCGTGCCCTTGTTCCCCCACTTGCTCCCATAACTCACCTCTTTTATAATAATCAAAATGGAGGAATGTTAATATTCTGACCCGCCCCTTGAAATCCCACCCCTTGCTGCTGCCCTGTGTCCTGACATAAAAGCCTCAATCTAAGGAAAAACTCTCCCCTTCCTCTCCCTCTCTTCCGCTTTCACCCTTGACCTCTCTCTCTCTTCTTCTTCTCTCTCTTTCTCTCTGTCCCTCTCTTTCCTATCTTCCTCTTCATCTGTCTATTATAATAAACTCTCCATGTGGATGCAGTGTCTAGGTTGTGAATTACTGGCTGCTGCCACCGCCACCATGCCTGCATGGCATGCATCTGCCCAGCATGTTTCCCTGCACGTGCAGGATACCCTCGGTGGTCCCTCTGTGCAATAATTCATAACACCGTGTGTCCTGGTTCTGGTTCACAGAGTCAGCATCTGGAGACTCACTTGATTTTTGGTTCTTGTGCCCTCTTTACTCTGGTATTATTGATTAATAAAAGGAGTCATATCTTATCTAAGAGAGATGCTTTTGTAGTTAGAAAAATTAAATAAGGACCTTTCCAAAATAGGTTGGACCAATCCTAAAGGGACCCTGACTTCTAATTTTTACTATTTCTAATCACCTACTGTGTGGGTAGTTAAGTCCTAGGTGATTATGCATTGTTTGCCTGCCAATTTGTTTGTCTTGTTTTGGAGACAAGATTTGTGCATCCCAAGCTAGCCTTGACTTGATGCGTAGCTGGAGATGACATTGAACTCCTGACCTTGAGAGCTGTAATTACAGACATGCATAGTCATACCCAGTTGATGTGGTATTAGAGACTAAATTTAGAGCTTCATGCACACTAGGCCAGTACTCTACCACTGAGCAACAATCCCTGGCACAGCTGAATATGTTTTATTGTCACCTTATTTTGGCATCAGGGTGTATCTTAGAGCTAGTTTTTCCTGGAAAGTCATTTTGTGCAGCAGACTGAGCTTATGTTCTGTTTGAACCACTATGCAGGTCAGAGCAGGTCAGAGCAATATGTACAAGTTTGAGGGTTGTTGTTATCTGAAGAATATTTATTTTTCCCCAACATGTTTTTATTAATTATTTGGGAATGTCACACAATGCACCCCAATCACACTCGCTTCCCATTCCTCCCAGGTCTACCCTCCACCCTTGTGCCCACCCACCTCCCAAAAACTCACCATATACTCACTGGAGTGTGGTCAAACTCCCAGTGGCCAGCCCTTTAAAGATAACTGAGTCTTTCCCCACCCTACCCCCTCCAGAAGCCATCAATTGTGAACAGCTACACTTCAGCATCTTTATCACAGTTTTTAAGGACTCTCTTCATTAGCTTCGTGTCTGGACTGCTTCTTTTTGGGGGGCAGGGAGGTTAGCACAGCAGCTTTCAATGTCTCTCATTCTCAGTTATGAGTTTGCAATCATTGATACCACTGCAAAAGATGTCTCTCTGCCCATAGCAGCTGGTGACAGCACAGATCACAAACATCAATGTAGTTTCCAGTGGCAGCACAGATCTCGGAAGTCTTTGAGGAAACTTAACCCAGAAAATGAACCATTCTTCATCTCGGATGTCATTTGTTGCTCAGTTAGGGTGATCATGCAGTTGGGCACAACATCTGGAGGCAGGACCTTCAAGAGTTCCAGGCTGCTGTACACTACCCCACCCTTGGTGCTAGTACCCCAGCCTCAACCATGATGTTTGCAGCCTGAGGGCAGCACAAGGTATGGGAACTCTGCCAAAGCGAAAGAAGGAGCGTAGTGTTTCTGTGTAGAGCCAATCCTGGGGCTGACAGGAGGTTCAGGCCACCACTGGTCCCACCTCGCCCTGTCACCAGCTGCTTGGCCCTCGGGTGACATACTATTGTCACTGGTGCTGCTTGCCCCAATGGGGAGAGGAGAGCACAGAGCCAAAGTGCTGCCCTCAGTCTGCAAACACNATGGTCAAGCTTTCTGACCTCTGCTGGCACTAGGCATGCACAAGGTACATACACATATTCAGGCAAAATACACGTACACATAAAGTAAATAAATCTAAAAAAGTTAAAGATAGGGTAAAACTATAGGCTTAAGTACGTAAAAATGATTCATGAAACATAGTAACTAAATATCCCAGAAAACCTGCTTCATAATCTCAGTATACTCCTGATACCCTCCCTCTCTGAGAACGGCTTGGGCAAACCCTGCTCTGTATCTCTCTGTCTTGCAGAATGCACACTGACTTGGTCCAGCTTTATGATGGCTGATAGGTCCTATTCCGGGAGCCAGGGATACTCACCCAAAATGGCTTCTTCTTTTGAGCTACCTTAAGAAGACTAGAGAGTGACTATGAACAAAGTAGCTTGTTTCTTCACCTTTCCTCTTCATTAATACTGTTAATAACATTAACCTCTGCTATTGAAATCCTTAGAGGCAAGCTCTTCAACTGAGAAAAGTTAGTCTCTGAATCTACAGCCAATTTTTGAAAGGTTTATTATTTTTGGCATCAGATCACCTAGAACCAGAGTGACTNATAGTTATGAACTGCCATGTGGGTTCTGGGAACCAAACCTGGGTCCTCTGCAAGATCAACAAGTGCTCTTAACCAATAGCCATCTCTCCAGCCCCCTACCCTATCTTTATTTATGATATTATTGTATCAGAGAAGTAATTTTATATGGGGGCTGGTGAGATGGTAGAATGGATAAAGAGATTGCTGCCCAGGCCTGATGACCTTAGTGTGATCCCTGGAACCCACATAAAGGTGGAAGGAAAGAACTGTTTCTATAAAGTTAACTTGTAATCTCTACACATATGCTGTTGCACATAGATGCCCACACAGAGACATATACACATTATAATAATATTAATAAATTAAAACAAAAAATAAAAAAAATAATTGTATCAAATATAGTCATATATTTAGAACATTTTATATTTTTCCATTACCTATTGATTCCTTTTCAGTCTTTTTATTTCTTGTGTGTTTGTGTATAGATATGTGGGTGCACATGTCCAGGCATCAATATTGAACATCTTTCTTAATAGCTTGCCATCTTTTTGTTTTGTTTTCAGACAGGGCCTCACTATGTAGCTCCAGCTGACCTAGAACTTACTGTGTAGACCAGGCTGGCCTAGAACTCATTGAGATCTGCCTGCCTCTGCTTCCAGAATGCTGAGATTAAAGGTGTGCATGACTGTGCCTGCTCCAGCTTATTTTTTGAGATATAGTCTTTTGCTGAACCAACAGCTCACCAATTTAGCTAGACTGAGTAGCCACTGGCCTCCCAGGAAGCCTCGTGTTCTTACCTTCCAAGTGAGGCACTGGAATTCTGAACACAAGCCCGGCTTTTTTCCGTGAGAGCTGTGGGTCCAAAGTCAGGTCCTCATGCTTGTACATAATCACTTCACACCATTGTCTCCCCAACCTCACTTCTTTTCTAGTTTACATTTTCAAACACTTTTAAAGAAATCCCCAAGCCTTGCAATGGTGGTGCAAGCCTTTAATCCCAGCACTCAGGAGGCAGAGGCAGGCAGATCTCTGAGTTCGAGGCCAGCCTGGTCTACAGAGAGAGTTACAGGACAGCCAGGGCTACATAGAGAAACCCTGTTTTGAAAAAAACAAAAACAAAAAAAGTCTCCAATTTAAAACAAAATCATTTTTCTAATAAACAGCACTATCAGAACATAGTCTACATATTAAATATTTATTTTGCATTGGTCATGTGTATGTGTGCACTTGTGAGTGTATGCACATGTGAGTGCAGGTGCCTGTGGAGCTGTACAAGGGCAATTGTATTCCCTGGAGCTGAAGTTACAAGAGATTGTGAGCTATCTGTTGTGAGTGCTCAAGCCCATGGCAAGAGCTGGATGTGCTCTGACCACGGAGCCACCTCTCATGTATATTTGAGACAAGGTCTGGCTGTCTCAGCTTGGTCTTTAAGCTTCTTATCTTCTTTCCCTCACCTCTCAAGTCCTAGGAATACAGGGAGGTGCATCAGCATGCACCTGGTTCATACAGTGCTGTTGATTTAACAGTTTTTGCCTGCTAGGTAAGCACTATTGACTGAGCTATATAGATCCCAAGTCCCATATTTTGTATTTTATAGTTTTTAAAGATTATATATGGAAATTATCAAGTGAATTTTCAAACTCTAGCAGCCATAGTTTATATTTAAGACCCAAGAAGAGTGCCAGGCATAGTGGTACATGTGTTTAATCCCAGCACTTGAGAGACAGAGATAGACAGATCTCTTTCAGTTCTGGCCAGCTTGGTCTACATCATAAGTTTCAGGCCAGCTAGGGCTACATAGAAAGAGCCTATCAAAGAAGAAGGAAGAGGAGGAGGAGGAGGAGGAGGAGGAGGAGGAGGAGGAGGAGTTCTGAATTATCTGCTATATATCTAGTTTATAATAGGTCATACTTGTTGATAGCCTCAAATATATAGTATTCCTTTTTATAGTATATAAGAAGCTTACACTAAACACTTTTGTTGCCATTCTAGGATGATGGCTGTATTGAGCTATTGTAGCCTCAGAACAAGGATGCTATTGTTGGGTAGAGTAGGAACAAGGCCATTGTTACTTCTGAGCAGGAACTGCATGTCATCAGAAATTGACCATAACAGATCAGTTCAATCTTTCTTAGAGCACTAAGACATTGCCATAGAAAATTCCATACTTTATAGCAGACTCATACCATGACCCATGACATTCTACACAGCCAGTACCAATAAGAAACAACTCACACTATGAAACTCATTCCTCAGCAAAATACTGCTATGTCAACCTAATCATTTAACATGAGCCCTCCACAGATGTTTACTTGATTAGACCACATGTTAGCCCCATGGGAGTGTCCCATCTGATCGAACCTTGCAATTTTCCTTGTAACTACTACAGAAAGAATTTTCATCCCTTCATATATTGTGATTCCCTTCTATTTATGCTTGTAAAGCAATGAACACTGTAATTTAAACATCTAACAGATAAATATAGACCTGACTAGCCAGCAGCCCAGGTAGAACTCATGTTTTCTTTGACAATTTCTTACATACAGATAACGTATTTTGATCATATTCTCTCCCCTATTTCCTTCTCATATGCCCTCCTAATTCTTCTGAAGCATTTCTTTTCTCCATCTTGCTTTCATGTTTTTGTTTTTGTTTTAAACCCATGGAGTTTAATCAGGGTCGCCTGCATGAACATGAATGTGGGATTATTTACTGGATCATGGGCAACTTACCAGTGAGCACATTCCTGAAAAAAAAGTGACACCTTTCTCAGCACAGTCTAGTGCCCATATTTCCTCAGTTAAGGGTGGGGCCTCATGAGCCCCTCTATTCATGCTGAAATGGCGACAGGCTTGATCTTGTGCAGGTAATCACAGCTGCTGTAAGTTTGTTAGTGAATGACACTTCTTCTCAAGCCTTGGGTTTTTACTTTCTTTCTGCCCCCCTTTCCATGATGCTCCCTGAGCCTCAAGGAGGAGGGTGATCTAGATGTCCCATTTTAAGTCTGAGCATTCAACAGTCACTTGCTTCTGGCACTCCACCTGATTATGAGAACAAGAGGGGAAGTACATGAGATGGGGTAAACAATATAAACAAGGAAGCCTTGTTCACACTGGCTAGGGAAGCACTAGGCACCATACAAACAAAAGTGAAGCCATTATGAGACCTGCCTCAAAAGAGGAGATTAAGTAATAGGAAATAAACAAACAAACAAACAAACAAACAAACAAATAAATAAATGGAATACTTATGGAGTGATGCTGGCACAACCGAGCTGAGTGGAAAAGGGACATTCTCAGACCCTCTGGCCTGCCAGGCTCTGCTTTGGTACTATGTGAGGAGGGGCAGCAGTGACTAGGCACCTTCTGTAAGAAGAACTTCTAACCAGTCTTATTAATAAACACGCGGAACAAGAAATAAGGGTGAAAATCTGACAGAGATCAGAGGAATTAGGAGCAAGCCACCACTCACCAACGC
>LZPO01117302.1:84133-97852 GCA_001675575.1 Neotoma lepida
CCATTTTTCCTCTGACCCTCAGATAAATTTTATTAGGAAACACAGATAAATTATCACCACAACCTTCCATCTCTGCAGCCTCAGTGTTGTGTGGCTCTGGCATGTGGAGAAGGGAAGGTTGTGCATGTCCTTTCCTAGTAGTTCCCTTGGACCACAGCACTCTCCCGATCCTACAGGTGGGGCATATGGAGAAGCAGCCCTTCCCCTGTTCTGTCTACTGCTCTCCCCAAGGCAGCTTGGTTTGGCCATCATGGTACCTATTCAAGAGGACTTACCACTGGGCTCAATTCTCAGTTCTCTGTTAATAGCTCTGAATACAGCCTTACTCTTACCAATTAATTAACTTGTCAAAGATATATTTAAATTAAGTGAACTAAAAAAAAAGCCTATTAGTATCCAGACAAAACCAGGAAAGACCACATACATATTTGTTTTATTTTTCCAATCTATCCAGTCTTATTTTTCTTGTCTCGTCTATTGGGAAGTTCTTGGTTGGTGGCAGCTGCACTGATCAATGTAGTAATGGGTCATTAGGAACCTAAAATCTGAGAAAGAACACTATCGTTTGAGTATGGTTTATCCACTCTGAAACTCCTGCAGTGTCTCCACCCCACTCTCTCTGGCCACAAGACAACCTGTACCACCTCAAGTTTCTGCTAGCAAAAAGACCACCATTAAATGTGGCTCTTCAACGTTGGACCAGAAACGTGAACCAAATCTGCCAGAGGACACAAGAATGTACAGCATATGACAAGGTCACCCTACCAGATGAACAACTCTATGATGGCAGAACCTCACCAAGCAAGGCTTACGAGGCCACAGGCTACTATGAATGCTTTTGCTTCTGTCTGTGATTTTCTTGTGTGCTGCCATAATTCTCCCTTAACAGCTGTGGGATTCTTCCCACAACCCATTGGTGGTGTGTTTTCCACTTGTTGGACACAATTATATCTGTGGAGAGATTTTTTTGGAAGAGATTTAAAGATGCAATAATAAAGTTATCATCAGAACTCATGTGCTCCTTTCCTACCCCTCAGATAGAAAAAGTTTAGTTCTTGCTGACATCATGGATTTATTTGGATATCCTGGGTGTGGTCTTGGAGCAAGGTTCCCAAACCATCTTTCTGCCATCTTGGCACCTGTGGAGGCCTGCTGGGAACAAGACTTCTAATGTGATGCTATACCCTTCCCAGATTTAAACTAATGAAAAATAAATAAATAAAAATGGATTTGTGCTCTTGTATTTTTTTCACCAAAAAAAAAAAAATCTCTCTCTCCTTGTCTTTGCACAGTTATATATATTGCCAACAGAAAGCTCTGGATAATATATGAATTACATTTTGAGGGTCACATTTCTTGAGTAAAAAATAAGATTATATGATAACATACGTGAAATCATATGGTTTTTCTCAGACTTAGAATGTTGCTCTGACTGGGAAGCCAGCACGCCTGGAAGTGAATAACCATGGCAACGCTTGGCTCTCAGCCAAGCTCCCTGGTGAGCTCAACACTCTGGAGGGAGGGTGACCTTAAAAGCATCCCAGGACTTAGACATAAGGCTGAACCTTGAGTCTTATATTATAGAACTAAGATTAGGAGTTTCTGAAGAGAGTTAGAATTTATGTAGGGAGTTATGTCTTTAATGTTATCAGCCAGAGTTTTGCAAGCAAAGAACTGGCACTAAAATTGCTTCATGCCTGACCTTGGTTCAACAACCAGACACCTGGGGATCTTTCCTTGTGCATTCATTTGAAGGAGCAACTAGTCTACTTTGAATTTGCTCTGAGGTCTTAAATCAGCTAATTGTGTAAAAAGCTGTCTTTATAGCTGAGAATACTATTATTTTCCTATGTCAGTCTGAGCTATGAAAAAAATCCTCATATTATTTCCAATCATCAAAATTACAGAGTTTAAAATAAAATCATCTTCCTGACTATCCACAGATAGAATTGTGCCCAACAAGTGGAAAACACACCACCAATGGGTTGTGGGAAGAATCCCACAGCTGTTAAGGGAGAATTATGGCAGCACACAAGAAAATCACAGACAGAAGCAAACAGCATTCATAGTAGCCTGTGGCCTCGTAAGCCTTGCTTGATGAGGTTCTGCCATCATAGAGTTGTTCATCTGGTGGGGTGACCTTATCAGTTGTCATCTGCTATATATTCTTAGGCCTCTAGCACAAATCAACACTCTTTTCTTTGTAATTTACCTAGTCTGGGCATTGTGTTGTGAGCCACAGAAGATAGACTTTGTCTCTGACCAGAGAACTGGATTCCCAGGATGCTGGACTGGTCTACACTGTCCTTCAGTGCTTTGATCCATACACGGGTCTCTCAACAGGAGTGTGTAGCAAAATTGAGAAAATAAAATGCTATCCTTTGTATACACTGTGTCCTCCAAAAGGCTCTTGTCTTGAAGGCTTGGTCCCAGCAGGTAGATTCAATTATTGCTTTTTCCTTTATTGAGAGGTTATTGGACCATGGAGACATGTTATTTAGCTATTTGCTCCCTTTCAAGGGGCTGGGTATATACCTCAATTGGAGGAGTATTTGTTTACTAAACAAGAAACTCTGTGTTCACTTCCCAGCACTGCACATCTATAATCCCAGCAAGAGGATCAGTAGTTCAAAGTCATCCTCAGCTACATATCTAGTTCAATTCCAGCCTGGGCTATATGAGACCCTGTCTCAAAAAAATCCACGAATGTGTATGTATATATCTCTTAAAAATATAAGCATGAAAATTCTCAACAAAATATTATNAACTGAATGCAAGACTGCAGCAGGCCACAAGAATATATTATAGAGATTCAGATGTATATTAAAGCTATATAGAAAAGTCAAGGAATTTTTCTAGAAGAAAGCCATTTATCAAGGTATATTTGAAGTTATTTAGCTTTTAATATATATCAGCTGTCTTCTGATATAAAATTCTTGTGAACCCATATACTACTAGACCATAAGGGAAATAGTTTAGCTTCTCAGACCTCCTGCTGATCAACTAGATAACACTCCTGCAGGGCCTAGGAGACAGGCAGATTGTAGATGCATAGCTTTGTTTCTTGTTCAAATGAAGCTCAGACCATCCCTTGCCTTCAGGCCTAGTAGCATTGCAAAGCTATTGACTCAGGACAATAGGGCTTTTTGCATAACCAGGAGCAGTAAAGACTGGGCCAGATTGCCTGGCCAGAGCAGAGCTGAATGGCCAGAGAGAGAGAAGAAGGCAGAGTTTCTCAGAGCCAGGAGCAAGAAGCAAGGAAGGAAAGATGGAGGATGAAGGAACACAGGACAAAGATGAGGTCAAAAGCATAGGAGCTTAGTTAGGACTATGAGCACAGGAAGAGTAGGTACAGAGAGGAGCTGAATGTCAGAGGCAGGTGGATCTCTGTGAGTGAATTCAAGGCCAACCTGGTCTATAGAGTGAGTTCCAGGATAGCTAGGACTGTTTCACAGAGAAACCCTGTCTCAAAAAACAAAATAAATAAATAAATAAATAATAAATAAATAATAAATAATAAATAATAATAGTAAAAAAATAAAAATTCAGTTTTGAAAATTAATTCAAAATGGATCAGAAATTCAATCTAAAATGCTAAGCTATAGACTTTTATAGATAAAATCATACAAAATATCACTGACTGTTAGAATGAAAAAATAAATAAAATATTGGCAATACCATGTGCTGGCCAGGATGTAAAATATCTAGAATTCTCATATTTTGCTGGTATTGATATAAAATGTGAAATCATTCTGGAAAACACCCTGCAATTCCACTCCTGGGTGGAGAAATGAACACTCATCTCTACCCCAAAACCTACATATGAATGTAAAGAATAGCTCTGTTGATAATCACCAGAAACTGAAAGAAAAAAGTCCGCCCATTGGTGAATGGACAACGAAACTTTGATAGAATGATTCAATAAGAGGGGCTACTCTGCAGAAATAAAAATAAACTATTGGTACAAGAAATGAATGAAGAAATCCTACAGGAAAAGAATATATACAATATGCTATGAGCTGAGTGTTAACTTCCCTCCAAAATTCATATTCAAAGCCTGGATCCACACAAGGATGACATCGGGAGGTGTGACCTTGGAGTGACTAGGTCATGAGGGTGAAGCCCCCATGAATGGGACCAGTGCAGTTATAGAAGAGCCACCACCAGATGAGTCCAGCTGATCTGAGGGAAGAACAAGCATCTGTCCGGTTACCCACCCAGCTGTGCAGAAAGACTCAACTGTTACTTATAAGAGTTTTTATTAGGGAAGGGAAAGGGCGGAGGTAGATAGGCCTACTGAAAGGAAAGGTGTGGGGGTAGAGAGAGAGAGGAGCACTACCTCCNGCAAGAGGAAGAGAGAGCCGGGAGTGGGTAGAGCCTGCTGTTATAGGTCACCTCGTTCATGCACGTGTGGGCTTACGTAGCTATGCCATGCATGCACACGGATTACATGGACACACTGCATGCAGATTATGTGACAACGCTGTGCGTGGATTACATAGGACATAAGACCCTGGAGTGACTAAGCATTTTGCCTGACTGTTGACAGTGCATGTGCAGTCATGTGACTCCAGAAGTGGCTAGGAATAACATCAACCACTGAACTCATTCCAGATGCAGATGCCTCAAGGCAAAAACACACAAGACAGACTGTCTCCCCAAAAACTACCAGTCCCAGAAAAGTTTCCCAATGAGCAACTTAAATAAAATCCTAGACAAAAAAATTTAAGAGCATAATTATAGATATGTTCAAAGATTTCAGAGAGGACACAAATAAACTTCTGAATGAATTCAGAGATGACATAATAATCTAAATGAATTCCAAGAGAACACATACAGCTGAATGCCTGGAAGGATGGATCAGCAGTTAAGAGTGCTAACCGCACTTACAGAGAACCCAAGTTCTATTCCCAGCACCCACATGGCACCTCACAACCGTCTATAACTCCAGTTTCAGGGAATATGATGCTCTCTTCTGATCTCTGAGGGTACCAGGCATGCACGTGGTACACAGACATACATGCAGGAAAAACACTCAGACACAGAAAAAACAAACAAACTCTTTAAGAAGAGTTAATGACAACTAAGACAACTCTACAGAAGCTGCTGGATGGAAATTCAACTGCAAATTTGTGGTAGTGCTCCCCCTGCTTAAAAAAAAAATAGAGTGCTCTTGTAGAAGACCTGGGTTCAGTTCCCAGAACCCACATGGTGGCTCACAACTGGCTGTGACTGCAGTTCCAGGGGGATCTGAAGGCCTCCTCTGGCCTCTACAGCATCAAGCATACATGTGATGCACAAACACTTTTAGGCAAACACTCACACACATAAAATAAAAATAAATCTTTAAACATGCACACATTTAGCCAGGTAGTAGTGGCACACACCTTTAATCCCGGTGCTCAGTGTTGGAACTCTCCAGCTCTGGCTTCATTCCAAACCCTGCCCTCAAAAACTCGCCTAGTGGCAGCTGTTCCTCCAGAGCTCCTCAAGGCCCGGCCTACAGGGTATTTAAGGTCCCGCCAATATACCTTCCACAGGGTTTCTCCTCTTCCCCTGAGATCACCCGGCTCATTAAATCTGGACTTTTAATTCTGTTTGATTTGGCTTATTGCATTGGTAGAGAAACCCACTACCAGAGATTTTCAAAATACTTATCACTTGAGGAAAGGCAGGCTGATCTCTCTGAGTTCGAGGCCAGCCTGGTCTATGTAGTGAGTGCCAGGACAGCCAGGGCTACATAGAGAAACCCTGTCTCAAAACCACCACCACCACCCCAAAAANAGAAAAAGAAGAAAGAAAAAGAAATAAATTCAGAAAATCATGCTTAAAAACCTATATTACACCAACTTGGAAAATTTAAAAGAAATGGATGCCCTTCTATATGCATATGATCTATTGCCCTGATTAGTTTTAATTGTTAACTTGACACAGCCTGGAGTTATCTAAGAGGAAGGCCTCCATCTAGGACTTGCCTAGAGCAGAGTGGCCTGGGAAAGTGTCTCTGGACTTGATTATTAGTTGATGGGAGAGACACAGCCCATTGTGGTACCACCATCCCTAGGAGGGTGGTCTTGGACCATGTATGGAAATCAGTTAATCATGTGCCTCTAGATGAGCCATCGAGCAGTTCCCCTATGATTTCTACCTCCAGGCTCCTTCTGCCTTGAGCGCCTGCTATGAATTCCCTCAATGAGGAACTATGACCTGGAAATGTCAGCCAGATAAATCTTTCCCTCTCTTAAGTTGCTTTTCATATTGAACAGAATTTTTTC
The DNA here is from genome assembly GCA_001675575.1 of Neotoma lepida. Classification (NCBI taxonomy): domain Eukaryota; kingdom Metazoa; phylum Chordata; class Mammalia; order Rodentia; family Cricetidae; genus Neotoma; species Neotoma lepida. The sequence continues at coordinate 90,409 of LZPO01117302.1, forward strand.
ATACAATATGTTCTGATTATAGTTTCCCTTCCCCAGCTCCTCCCCATGGCGCTGCTNATCCAAGTCTAAATTCTTTCCCTCTTTCATTAGAATACAAACAGGCATCTAAAAAATAATAGGCTGAGCATGGTGGCACACGCCTTTGATCCCAGCACTCAGGAAGCAGAGGCAGTCAGATCTCTGTGAGTTCAAGGGCAGCCTGGTCTACAGAGCAAGTTTCAGGACAGCCAGAGCTGCATAATAGAAAGACCTTATCTCAAAAAGACCAAAATAAAAAACAGGTAATAATAATAATAATAATATAAGATAAAAATAAACCAGAATAAGAAAAAAAACAAATGGGGGGAAGAGCCAAAGAAACAGCACAAGAAACACAGACACTGAGACACACACATTTGCACACACAGAAAACCCATAAAAACAAAGTTGGAAACCATAACATATAAGCAGAAGATCTGGAAGAGAGAAAACAAAAAAGACCAGACAAAGCATTATGAGACAAAAAAAAAAAAGCCAAAACTACCATTGAGTTCATTTTGTGTTGTCCATCTACTTCTGTGTATGAGGCCTGCCCTTAGATGTGGTTTGTAAACCCAGTGAGACTCCTTTGAAGAAAACTATTTTTTTCTTTTGTGGATAGTTTAGAGTTAGGCCTGGAGGCTTGTGTCTACTTCCCGTCTCAGCACTGGGACCCTGTGTTAGCCAGGGTTCTCTCAGGGAACAGAACTGACAGAATGATAGAAATGATAGAACTTTATACTTTTATTATAAAACTATAAAATTATATAGATATATATGTAAAAGAGGATTTATTAGAGTGGCTTTACAGGCTGTGGTCATGATAGTCCCACAATAGCTGTCTATCAGTGAAAAGTCAGAGAATCCGTAGTTGTTCAGTCCACAGGGCTGGATGTCTCAGCTGGTCTTTAGTGTACATTAGCATCCTGCAAAAGTGGCTCTAATACCAGTGAAGTGAGAGTGAGGGCATGTAGGCAAAGAGCAAGTTTCCTTCTTCCTTGTCCTTTATACAGGCTGCCATGTGAAGGTGTGGCCATATTTAGGGTGGTTCTTCTGACCCCAAATGATTCTGATTTAAAGTGATCTGGATTAAGGTAGTTCTTTCTATCTCAAATGATCCAATTAACTAAAAATCCCTCACTGGTGTGCCTAGAAACTTGGTTTTCAGTAATTCCAGATGTGGTCAAATTGACAACCAACAATAGCCATCACAGACCCCATCTGGCTTAGATCTGTGCATACCACCATACCAAGCCTCTGTGAGTTCATGTGTGCATCCATCCTGTTGTGTCTAGAAGGTCTTGTGTCCTTGGTGTCATACATTCCCATTAGTTCTTAAATCTTTCTGCCTCTTCTTACACAGAGTTCCCTGAGTCCTGGGGGAGGAATTTGATGGAGACATTCCATCTAGGACTGAGTGTTCAAAGGTTTCTCACTCTGCATATTGTCTAGTTGTGGGTCTCTGTATTTGTTCCTATCTACTGCAGAAGAAAATGTTTCTGAGCATGGCAGAGCAAGACACTGATCTATGGGCATAGCTCTTCATCATTACTCTTTATCTAGCATCTGTGGTTATACAGTTTGTAGCCTGTTTATCAAAGACTTAACAGCTGAGATTCATATAGAAACAAATATGTACTGTCTTAGATTGGGTTTCTATTGCTGTGATAAAACACCATGACCAAAGCAACTTGGGGAAGAAATGATTTATTTGGTTTACACTTACACATTTGAAGGAAGTCAGGACAGGAACTCAAACAGGACAGGAATCTGGAGGCAGGAGCTGATGCAGAGGCCACAGAGGAGAGCTACTTACTGGCTTTCTCTTCATCGCTTCCTCAGCCTGCCTTCTTATAAAACCCAGGACCACCAGCCAAGAGATGGCATCACTCACAATGGGCTAGGTCCTCCCCCATCAACCATTAATAAGGAAATGCCCTACAGGCTTACCTACAGCCCAGTCTTCTGAAGGCATTTTCTCAATTGAGTAGGGAGCTACTCTCTGATTACTCTAGCTTGTGTCAAGCTGACATAGAACACATACCGTATTTGTCTTTTGGGGTCTGGGTTACTTCACTCAGGATGATATTTTTCTAGCTGCATCCATTTACTTGTAAATTCATGATTTCAGGGTTTTGTTTTAAACAGCTGAGTAACATTCTATTGCGTAAATGTACTACATTTTCTTTATCCATTAATTGATTGGCAGACATATAGGTTGTTTCCAATTTCTGGCTTTTATAAACAGAGCAGTGAACATGGTTGAACAAGTGCCTCTATAGTAGGATGTAGAGTCCTTTGGGTATATGCTTATGGTGGTTTGAAAGAAAATGGCCCCCAAAGGGAGTGGCACTATTAGGAGGTGTGGTCTTCTTGAAGGAAGTGTGTCACCATGGGGGCAGGCTTTGAGATCTCATACATGCTCAAGACACTGCCCAGTGTTTTAGTCCACTTCCTATTGCCTTCTGATCAAGATGTAGCCAGCACCATGTCTGCCTGTGTGATACCATGCTCCACACCATGATGATAATGGATTGAACCTCTGAAATTGTAAGCGAGCCACCCCAATTAAATGTTTCCCTTATAAGAGTTGATGTGGTTATGGTGACTCTTCACAGCAAAGGAAACCCTAAGACAATGCCCAAGAGTGGTGTAGCTGGATCTTGAGGTAGATCTATTCCTAGCTTCCTGAGGAACTGCCAATCTGCTTTCCATAGTAGCTATACAAGTTTTCACTCTCATCAACAATGTATGAGCCTTTTTCCTTTCCCCACATCCTTGCCAGCATGAACTGTCATTTGTTTTATTGATCTTGGCCACTCTGACTGGTATAAGATGAAATCTCAAAGTAGTTTTGATTTACATTTCCCTGATGACTATGGATGTTGAACATTTAAATGCTGCTTAGGCATTTGTGTTTCCTCTTTAGAGAACTTGTTGTTTAGGTATAGATATGTACTGCATTTTTAAGTTGGATTATTTGTTGGAATTTCTGGCCACTCCCCCAGCTAAGNGACTTCACATGCACAGTTCGCGCATGTGCAAAAGGAACCCCTCCTCTTCCCTCTCTCTTCCTCCTCTCTCTCTCCACGTGTGCACATGCTCTCTGTCTCTCTCTCCCTCTCTCCTGTCCCCCTCCCACTTTCTAATAAAGCTCTGGGTTTTGTCATGCCTCGTGACCTTTTTTCGCACAGTAACCACAGCGCTGCAAAATACTAACATTTTGGTGCCGAGACAAGTCAGGCTTTCCCGGCAGTGGGACTCTCTATGCCTGCCTGGGACCCTGCGCCGAGGTTCTGCTCTACCCACAACTGCTGCTTTTTTTCATTTGCCCAGCCGCTGAACCACTCCGCACACACACCGGTTGCGCCAGGGATGAGTTTTCCCTTCCCAACCCCTCACCACTTCCCATGACTGTAGTTTGAGTTATATTTCTCACTGTCAGACCCGCTGCATCCTCAGGCTGCATAGGGCCCACACATTTCATCAACTTGACGAAGTGGTAAATGCCGTGGACTCCCGGGGAGTCACTGCCTATGCCAGCTAAGAGGCCCCCATTTCTCACTTGACAAAGCATTAAAATGGCCTGTGCCCATTTATCAACCCATCCTCCTTGTGTCCGGGACCTCGTTGGAGGGTCATTGCGTTTTCTTTTCTTTTTACTTTATATACCTTGGCTTGGCGTCCGGGACCTGGCCTTGATTCATTGTGGTTTTTTTATTTCTCTCTCTCAGTTGCAGTCATGGGACATAAGGCTTCTTTCTCCCACCCTTCCTCTGAGAAATATGGCCACTTAACGGCTGCTTGGACCCTGATTATTTCACAGAAATTACCTGACTTCTGCAGCGAATGGGCAAATAAAAAGAGTTACCTTATCTCTAAGCTTTCTACCTAACCACCTTTCTTAGTCTTTCTCTTCTGCCCATGTGTAAGCTAACCCTGGGAATCTCTGACTCCAAAGAACTTCTGCCTATCTGACTTCTGCTCAGCTCTCTGATGTTGGGCGGGTCCAAAGAACTTCCATGCTCCGGTAATGGCGGGCTCTCCAGAACTCTAACTTCCTCCGGTAATGGCGGGCTCTCCAGAACTCTAACTTCCGCCTATCTGCCTTCTGCTCTGCTCTCCAGTAATGGCGGGTTCTCCGGAACTCCAACTTCAGCCTATCTGTTCTGCTCCACTCTTTGGTACTGGGGGGTTTTTCTGGAACTCTAACTTCTGCCTATCTGACTTCCACTCAGCTCTCCCGGTATCTAACTGCCCAACTCTGGCACCCACTTTCACTCGTCCTGTTACTCTTTCTCGAGCTGCCCTAAGAAATAGAGAGGTCTGAAAGCAGGCTAGGACGCATGCAAACGGTTTTCACCAAACCAATCCTGCCCACCCACCCAGGGCTGAGGCAGTGTCTGATTAAGACCCACATTGGGATTAAAATAACCAAGATGGCTCTATAGCCACAGATCAGTTTACACACTGCCTCCTGGAAAGTCTTCCTAAGGCTGTCCTCAAACCAGTAAACTATACGTAATAAAATCTCTCCCATGTCTCCCAGAACTTCCCAGCATCAGGGCTAACTTAACCATCTGGAGAGAGTGCCCCTCCCACATCCACAGGCACAGTCTCAGCCGTGGCATTCAAGGTACCATGGGAAAAATGACAAAGCCTGAAAACAAAACTGCCAAATGCTGGAACACGCCATCTGACTGGTGGCAGCATAAAGGCTTCCAGGTCCCTGTTTTAAGTGGCAGAAAAGGCCACTGAACTTTGTGCCTGCCCTGCCCCATGTGGGACAAACTGGGCCTTGTCCAAAGTGCCACCAAGAGACACTGACTGCCCTCGTGCACCTCGTGGCATGGGAGCATCAGACCAGAATCTCCTAGGCTTTGGCCATGGACTCACAGGGAGCCTGAGATAGCCATTACAGCATGGGCCAATTCATCTCCTTCCCTTTGGATACTGGAGCCAACTCAGTCCTGGAGGAGTCTTGGGGTCTATCTCTCCTTCTCATTTCCCTATTGTCAGGATAGACAGCCTCACCCACCTCACCAGACCCCACCACTTAACTGTATTTCCCTCTCACCTACACATTTTCAGTTGTGCCAACCTGCCCTGTGCCCCTAATGGGAAGAGATTTTCTAGCCAAAATAGGAGCTTTTTTTTTGCTCCCCCCATGTGCCTTATTCCAGACATGTCAACAGGGCCTCTTCTCCTCCTCATANACAGTGTCTCTCAAGTTCCAGAGGACCAGTTCCACAAGAACAAGGTACCAAGCCACAAGCTTTTCCTTCCTGGTTCCCTCTCCTAATTAACTTCTCAGTTAATTGTTACAGGGTCCACCATAGAGCTGAAGGACGAGAGCCATCAAGCATACATCCAGGCAGTAAGAAACAGTACCAGTGCAAAGGTATTTACACCACAGACCAAAGAGGGTCTGGGCTGTTTCTTAATATGTTTAAACATTTCTTTAAGCTCAAGAAACCAGCTTGAATTCATCAAGACAAAATGGATCTGCTTCAAAATTAAGTATAACCCAAACTTTACTAATCCTGGGATCCCCTCCCTCACCCTGGGGACCCCCCCAAGTTAAAAACTTTTTTTCTAAGCTTTTCTCTGTCTCACCAGCACTCTCTCAGATACAAGTAGTCAGAGTCCCAAGCCGAGAAAGATGGGCAACTCCAAAGCAACAGAGGACAACCCACCATCCCAGGACATCCTGGCTACTTCAGAAGCCCCCTTCCCTACCCCTGAGAACTCCAGCACCCACCAAGTCAGCTGGAAGCAGTTCTTGGGAGACACGGCTCCCCCACTTCTGTTCACCTGCCTTTTTTTATAATAAGCAAAGAGTCTGGAATGTTGGAATTCCTGGCCACTCCCCCAACTAAGTGACTTCACATGCACATTTTGCGCATGTGCAAAGGGAACCCTGCCTCTTCCCTCTCTTTCTCCTCTCTCTCTCTCTGTGTGCACGTGTGCTCTGTCTCTGTCTCTGTCTCTGTCTCCCTCTCTCCTGTCCCCCCCTACTTTCTAATAAAGCTCTGATACTGGGTTTTGTCATGCCTCATGACCTTTTCTCGCACGGTAACTGCAGCGCTGCAAAGCACTAACATTATTTGCTTTCTTTTTTTTAAATTCATCTTCTTAGTTTTGATTTTCCAAGACAGGGTTTCTCTGTAGCCCTGGCTGTTCTGGCACTCACTATGTAGACCAGACTGGCCTCTAATTCAGAGATCTGCCTGCCTCTGCCTCCTGAATGCTGATATTAAAGGTATGCACTGACTGACATTCCCAGCTATTATTTATTTTCTTGAAGCCCAGTTGTTGTTTTGGGATTTCTGTCATTGTTGTTTATTTGTTTTTCTTTATATATTTTAGATTTTTAGCTCTCTATTGGATGTATAGTTAGTAAAAAAAANCTTTCCCCATCCTGTAGGCTGCTGCTTTGTCTAAATGATGGTGTCCTTTGCTATACACAAGCTTTTCAGTTTCATAAGATTCCATTTATTAATTGTTATTCTTAGTGCCTGTGCTATCAATGTTCTGCTCAGAAAGTCTTCTCCTATGCCAATGAGTTCAAGACTATTCCCCACTTTCTCTTCTACCAGATTCAGTGTATCTGTCTGTGCTGGATAGTTTAATGCCAACTTGACACAAGCTAAAGTCATCTGAGAGGTGGGAACTGAGAGAGCCAGGCAAATATCATGACAGCCTGTCCTAATAACTCAATCAAGAACTAAGCCAGCCAGCCTCCACAACAGCTCAAGGTAATAACCAAATAAGGACAGAGCCTGGGACTCATCCAGGCTTGCCCCAAAATGGAAAAGTTTTCGCCTTAACCAGCCCCTGACTAGCTCTAACCAATTAGAACACAGTAATATGATTACCACTTGCTTAAGCCAATCATATTTAAAATGACCTAACTGCCCTAGGAACTCCCCTTAGCTGTGCTTAAAAGGAACCTGTAAGTTTCTCTCAGGGTTGTTGCATTTTGTCTTTGTGTAGGACGGATGGCCCCAGCATTCTGGAATAATAGGCTCTTGCTGATTGCATAAGTGGATGGTGGTCTTTTGTGGGACTCCTTCAGGACCCTAACAGGAACCTCAATTAAGAAAATGCCTCCATGCTGGGTGGTGATGGTGCATGCCTTTAATCTCAGCACTCAGGAGGCAGAGGCAGTAAGATCTCTGTGAGTTCAAGGCCAGCCTGACAGAGCTAGTTCTAGGACAGCCAGGGCTATACAAAGAAACTCTGTCTTGAAAAATAATAAAAAAAGAAGGAAGGAAGGAAGGAAATGCCTCCATAAGATGGACTATAGTGTAAGAGTAAATCTTAAACAGTCTTATTAATTGAAAACACCAGGCCAGGTATTGAGGTAAATTCTGAATGATTAGAGAGACAGAACAAGCCACAGCCAACCTCACCTTGCCAACTC